>JARHVA010009635.1:0-112500 GCA_037957365.1 Torreya grandis
GCATCATAGGAATTCATGTTATATGGCCTAAGACAATAATATCAAAATATTCCCACCTAGCCTCAACTAAGCCTAATGCATGTGTTGTCTTAAACATTATGATATGATGTATCTCACACACATGTATAGTATCTTTCATCACATGAAAAAATAAAACTACATGGATAGATATTTCACCTGATGATGGATTACAGATGTTAATCTGAAACGTCAAGGTAAAAATCTTGTAATTTTTTTTCAAAAGCCTAAAAATATAATCTAAGATAAAAACTAATTAGTTTTTTTTATAAATGAAATATTATAATATCATAATTATACAACTATAAGTATCAAAATGTAATTTTATTTTCAAAACATATGAAAACCATATGAATTTGACTAGTATCATGATTTTTTTTTCAAAACTATACAATTCATGCTAAAAGCTTATGAGTTTTAAAATGGGGAAAAACACTCCCCAATTTCATATGTAAAATT
The DNA here is from genome assembly GCA_037957365.1 of Torreya grandis. Lineage (NCBI taxonomy): Eukaryota > Viridiplantae > Streptophyta > Pinopsida > Cupressales > Taxaceae > Torreya > Torreya grandis. The sequence goes on from JARHVA010009635.1 coordinate 478, forward strand.
TTGAAAATTTTAGAAAATGATTGAAAACCAAAAATAATGTCAAAATGACATTTTAAACTCTTACTCTCAGTTGGTGTAGTAGCAACCCTCTCTCTCTCTCTCTCTCTCTCTCTCTCTCTCTCTCTCTCTCTCTCTCTCTCTCTCCTCTCTCTCTCTCTCTCTCTCTCTCTCTCTCTCTCTCTCCTCTCTCTCTCTCTCTCTCTCTCTCTCTCTCTCTCTCTCTCTCTCTCTAAGGTAATAATGAGGTGAGTTTATATTTTCACTTTCACTTATTATAGGTTGAAGAAAAAATCATGATTTCTCATTATCATCCATTTTCCAATTCTTCATATTTTTTCTTTAAATTGTAAATGATATGATAAAATTGCCTCTGTATGGTGGCTAGCGACACCATAGGGCAATATGTAATACAAATTCTCATAGTTATTGATCATGACATTTTTTGTGTGTCTCATGATACATTATATATTTATCAATGATAGATGATGTTTTATAGCATGGCCTCACAAGGGAAACATCATTATATTTTTTTACATCTAATTTTCATTATTTCATGTTCTCATATTGAATCTCAAAAGGGGAAATCATACTCTAAAATTTTCTATATTTTTAGTGTGATCATTTTTTATGCTTTATTACACATGGCTATTTGATAATAAGGATTAAAGGATTGTGACTAACAAGGTGGTCTATCTTCAAATCTTGATGACTCAAACTCCAATTCCATCATATTCAAATTCTATTTAGGATGTAATTAGAGATTTTTTAAATTTATGCTAGATCCAACTTCATCATCAAGTATTATTCTATTTTTCAATACTTCACATTTTTAACATTTATTATGATTATTAGTCAATATTAGCCCATGTGTGTGTATAAAAATAAGAATGTTTTTATAGTCTACCAAGTATATTAGAATCTATCATAGAGATCCATGAATGCAAATCACATCCCTCTATATATCATCCATTCTAATTTTAAATGTATATTTGAATAAACGTCAAAGTAGGTAAACATGTATACACCTAAAAATTCCCTCAAGGCATCTATTAATATTTAATTAGCCTAATTTTAAGATACTTGTCCATTTTTTTATTTTTGGCCCAAATTAAGCTTTATTAGCACATTTTCTTAGGTTTTTATTGTCCCCTTTTTTATTCACACCCCCTCAATTCTTATTTCATATCTCTCCCTTATCTCTCTTATTTGAAGCTCTATCATAGAAACATCCCAATGTTTCTAACACCTATCAAAAACATACTAATGCCTCTTGGCCTACAATTTTGGTCTTCATTTCATCATGGTGCACTTATCTCCTTTGTCCTATCTTTTTTATTTTTTTATTTTTTGTGTTAGGTTTGCATGCCAATATGGTCTAGATTTGAATTTAAATTCCTATAAATACACAAGCATTGTAGTTTATTTGGCATTGGGAAATACAATGAAAATTATTCTAGAGAGATCAAATAATAATGATATCATTTATCATTGTCTAAAACTCGTAATATAAATTTTATTTAAGTGACTATAAGATATTTAAGTTAATAAATGTAGATAGTTAAAAAAATTGTATATCTTTCTATTGGGTTTAAATCTTGGTATTTTGATAGAAAGTATTTCAATGTACCACTCCATAAAGTGTCAATAAACATGGATAGATATATAATTTTTAGTGTAAACTTTTAAATTATAATTGATGATGATAATGAAGAATAATTTAACATCCTTTAAAATAATTAGTTTTTATGTACTCTTCAGAGACCAAAAAAATGTGTAGAATATATAATTTCTCTTTCAATCCTATCAACATGTTAATTTCTTGGGAAATTATCTAAACTATATATATATATACACACACACACACACATATATTGATAATTTGATGTATATGTATACCAATGTGCCACACATATTTTCCCATATAATTGGTGTCTAGAACATGTATTATAATTTGGAATCTCTATCAACTGCCTAATCTAAAACTAGAAGTGAGGGCCATCATGTCATGCATTATGCCCCCTATATCTGGATTCTCTAAGAAAAAACTATACTAAAGTATGTTAAATCTAGATTGAGTTGTACTAAAAAACCTGTGACTAAACTCACCTTTCTATCTATTTATCAAAAAATTGATTTTTATACTATCTAGATATAAGCACCAAAAATAGGGCGCCCTATTATCTAATGTTATAGTTTATAGTCTAACTTTGGCACTATTATCCAAGGCCAAATCTGATGACTATTCTAGATTATCTGATGTCTATTTGGTTTGTTCTACCTAGTTACGTGTCTAGATTTTGTTTTGAGTGTTCTAAAAAATACTATTTCAACCACTTATGAGCTCTGATCTCTATCACAAAACCCCTATTTGTTTCCCTCTTCTGAAGGTAGGAATAAGTACACTACAATGACTGTCCTTAGAAGAAGAATCCCTGTAAGTGTGTTAATATAGAAATATACATGATATAGTAATGATAATTAACAAGATATCTTGAGATATAGTAATATTTGTATTGAGATAATGTTATATCAATAGGAGAATGACTAAATAGATATAAAAATGTGAAATCATGTGTAACATATTGAACTAGAACTAGAAATGTTAGATGTTAGTTGTTAGTTGTTAAGGAGGGATGAAGCATGATGTGAATCATGGCATCCAAGAAATCAAGGAAAATGCATGATATGGATCATGGAATTACAACAATAAAAAAAGAAATCAAGTAATAAGCACATAGATCAAGAAGTAAGAAGCATATAAGAGTGACCAAGGGGCCAAGAAAACAAGGGACATGGACACATGTCACTCAAACTAGAAAACAAACATACAAGGCATGTTTAAATGCCACATACACATACAATTGAAACAAACAAAATTGGCACAAGGGCCATAGACACATGAAAGAGTACAAGCAAGGGACATTGGAAAATGTCCAAAGGTACACATGTATAAATAGAAGCAAAGGACATTGGAAAATGTCCTAAGGCACACATAGGAGATAAGCAGGAACTGGAAATGCAATCCAACAAGATATGCTAAGCAAGAAGAGAAAGCATGTAATAATTGGAAAGATAGAATCACATATAACTAATCAAAGAAAGAGTGAAAGTATGCAAGACATGTTAGTACAAGACTAAGTATATTCTAAAGAGATATACAAGTGCTAGATACTAGTGAAATGTTGATATAGTAATCTATGTAATCTAATAAGTAATATACAACATCATGATAACTTAGAGTGTGTAGTGTAGGAATGACATAACCTGGATGGTGTAGTCTTGTAGAAGATGCCCCCAGTAGGTATGTATATCGATGTGCATCTCAAATGTAAAAGTAGGATACCCCCTTGATGGGTAGAGTGAAGTAGTCAAGGATCTGGATGTCACTACATGCACTTAAAGGAGATCGAGTGAAGCATGGTAAGGTAGATAAATTGACAAACAATATCAAATGTAAGTCCTGACATAGTAGTATCAATGTAAAGCATGGATGATGCATAAAATCTAAATGTTTCTTGTGTTTTGGTATATATTTGAATGCTTTTGTTTTTGAAATATTATGTTATTTATGTATTTTTTTAATAAGATATGTAAAGGAAAGACTGGGAAGAAATTATACTAACTTATGAGTCTCATATGAGACTCCCTATCATGGTATCCTATATTGAATAAATATATCGTGCATGATCGTAAAGAATGATGGAAAGGCTTAGACTATGATTCTAAAAGTTGTGTGCATTATAGATTTTCTAAAATATTTAAAGTATAAATTGACTATGGGGTCCCTTTGTAACTCTAAAAAGTGGATGCAAATATAGGGCTTTTAGGGACCCATTTGGAAGTAGGAGAAGTTTTCTGAACATGTTTTCTATGTGTAGACACATGAGATCTCAATGAAACTACTCTGGGTGTGACTACTGTAAATGGAAGCTATCTAGAGTCTTTAAGTGGTGGAATTGTATGAATCCTCTGTATTGGTGATGGATACCTCAACTATGTTTGAATCTATACTAGGGGAAGAATTGTAACTAGTAGGGAAACAACTAGTGTAGAAGATGGAATTGGTGATTGTAAAAGAGATAACTCTAAAGTGGGGACTGATAACTCAAATGGAACTCCACAAACTATAATAACCTAATTAACATGAATGAATTTCACACATCTATTAATTGTAGATGGTACTGATCAATTTTTTTGAATCCATGGGTGACCAAGTAACACATCAAAAACTCCTACACTAGGAATTATAGTGAAATGTGTGTTCACATGTGTTGGACCAGTATATAAAGGAAGTAAAATCTCACCCAATGAACTCTATGCATGGCCACTAAATAGTTTGATAATTTTATTTATTGGAGTGATATTCTACTCTAAATAGTCCAAATTTTATAATAATGTAATGGTGCACATGTTGACACTGGAACCATTATCAATGAGAACACTGTGAATGGGTTGATTATGAATATGTGTTCTAATAAAGAGTGCATTATAATCTAAATTATCCTCAACAATATCCTGATCTAAGAAGGATATTTAAGGTCTAGTTGGAACCCTAGACTCACACACACCTATATATCACTCAAAGGATGTGATTTAACTAAAGGTGCCTAATATGTAACTGGTGGAGGATGTGCATGGTATGTGTGGTGAACACCTAATGTGTCCCCTTTATCTTTCTTATAATGATGTCGAAATGTATATAATAATATTTTCAAAGCTTTATCCTATGTTGGCTTATCCTAAGGAGGCTCAACTGAAGTGCCAAGATCAAGTAGGTTGTCATCTATCAAGTCTTGTATCTTATGTCTCAAGCTGATGCATCTATTTGTAGTATGGCCTAGTGCCCTATGAAAATCAAAAAATTCATATTAATCATATCCCTATGGAAGAGGATTTTTTGGGTCAACTTATTAAATAGGAGGGAGAATAATGATGTTACATTCCAATAACTATTGTAAAACTCTAGCTGGAGAAACTGGTAAATTGGTAAATATATGTCAAAGAGGTACTGATAAAAAAACATGCTGAGGGGATTATTGGTTGGTTCTAATTCTTGTTATCATTGACTTTAACCTTCTATGGGAATTTTCTATTACTCTTGTTTGTTATGTCTGGAATGCTTGTATACTTGATTTTGCCCATTGAAATGAGTTTCACTTCTCTTTCCTTTAATGTATGACATAATTAAGTGAAGGAAGAGAATATTTTGAACATAATAGATTCATGCAATGATGGTAGAAGGCTCTATTTGAAGAGATCCTATAACTCCTGATCTTCTATGGGGATAGTCATCTTAGCAATATGTTCTTATTTCAAAACACATAGTTTGTGAGATGCTCATTTGATTTCTATTTTTGTTGTGAAATTTATGCATAAGAAACCTTATCACCAATGTTGATACTGATATGTGCTAGGAACATGTCAGATAAAGGATTGAATGCATTGACCAAATGATTCAATATACTATAGAACCATTGTAAAGCATAATCCTTTAAACTTTGTGGAAATAGCTTGATAAGTAGCCAGTCATTTGGTACATAATCCAAGCATGCTATGTGAAAATATCTTAAATATGTCTCTGGATCACCCTTGCCATAATAAATAGTAAGCTTAGGTTGAATAATTTTTTTTTTTAAGGGTGTAGAATCAATGTGACATGCCAATGGTGTATGTAGAAGAGCAAAAGAATCTAAAGATTGCATAAGTCTAGTGGTACCTTGCTTAAGATGTAGCACCTTAAATTAAAGAGATCTCATCTCTTATATAAGGGCTACCACATTAGGAGAGAGGGTTGTACTATCTATAACTAGTGGCATAGAGGTAGGTTGAGATGTTATAGGGGTTGTTGGGATATAGTTGCCCCCATAGTGTCATTTTCAACTAATTGCTCTATGGGGATAGAAAACTCAACTTGTTTAGCCTTTCTGATTTCCATGATAAATTAAAAAATTAGTGTATGATCTTTAATCTATTCCTTAAGTCTTTATTTAAAATTTTGAAGGATCAAATATTTTTTGAGTATAACTTCATTATCATTAATGGGTGGAAGTGGATCAGTAGTCTAATATGGTGGAACATGAGCATCAACGTGCACATCATCAGTGGTATTTTCATATTGGTCATTGTTTGAATCATTCTCATTAAAACTAGTGTAATATGGATGTGTAAAATCTATAGTTAGAGTCTGAACTAGTTTTTTATCCATAATATATGGTTGAGTTGAATAAATCTAGGTGAATTCAGGAGGATTTTCACTAAGTCTTGCACTTCATCTTAAAGGAAGAGATGCAAGGAACTTAGGTGGCATAAATAAAACAACTTGGATAATAATAGAAAATATTAAACTAATATAATCTAAACAAGGAACTGAAATATGCATAGAAAAGATACAAATCTCCCAAACATGTAAGGTGATACCTCAAGAAGCAAAATAAGAGCTAGTATATGCAACTAAGTCTCTCTATTTTCATTCTTTATTTATTTTTATACATCTTGGCTTGCAAGGGAGACTTCATCACCTCCCAAAAGTTCTTTAGGGAAGCTTTGAACTAGGGTTTCATCTCCCAACATTGAATTCATTTGGCTCCTTTAGAGTTGTACATGGGATGTAGTGGCAGTTTGGACATTGCACTACACTAAACAAACAACATGATCTAGTGGTTGCAAAAAAGACTAGACCTTTTTGCAATAAGCCAAGTGATACAGACCCAAAGTCAATGCTTTTATTTTGCATTGTTTGGTATGAAATTCATTGTGTAATTGATTCCCCTAGAATGATTAAAGCCTTGCTAGTTTAGTATACCCCACTTTACCATACCTTGTCAGTTTAGACTTAAGATGTTTGTTTTTTGTCATTAGCTTACTTGGTCTTGATTTGTGTCTAAAATTACTTGTTAACTCAATGAACTTAACTAAAACACATTGTCCTCAATTTTTTTGAGCAAGGGAGGCATTATGTTGTCCAAATGGAAAACTCATATTTTCCTTGTTCAAATTTGTTATCAAAAGCTTTGTGTAATATCATCCACTTTGGTGCAATTATGCTACCCAATTGATCTAGAAATTTTACCCAATTTGTTTAAATCATTCATTTCATCCACATTTGAAATTGAACCTTTTTGAGTTTGAAGAGTTGGTGTGTCAAAGTGGGTTTGCCATTTGTACACTAAGCTTGTTTTAACTTGGGTACAATTTTCCATTTAGATTGAAGATTTTTTATTAAGACTCAAAATTACATTATCATCTTGGTGGACTCAAGTCATCTTGCATATCGCTCATGCTTTTGAGTCTTAGAACATATTTTATACTACTAGAAGCATGTGGTGATGTTGTGCTACCTATTTAGTCCTAGATTTATACTTAGTGATTTGTGTATGTTTTAACATCTTGAGTTGCTTAGTTCATTTTGTCTTCTTTATAATCTAGAGAGATTTCCTCTAAACTTCTAGGGTTAACTTGTCCAAGTTGAAACTACCTTTTACAGTATGGGCGTATCACAAAGATCTAGACTTTGGTGTACTAGTTTTCACCTTAGGCCTTTGAGTTATCTTACTTTCTTCTGATCTATATGATTTAAACTTTACCAAAGGTTGAGTAAACTTGTGAACTAAATATTATAAATTGTGCATGGTTTCATATAACTCTCCTTTATAGTCTCATTGGTATCTTGGTTATTTGTTTAAAAAGAGAGCCAAATCATACTTTGATTAGTTACTAAACATTGGTCCAAAGTTAGTCAAACACACAGAACAACTCTTTTTATACATGACTCAAATGTTCACTCATTGTGGGGCTTCTTATGGTCTTAGTTATGAGGATGATAAATTTTATGATGGTCAAGATAACCCCATTGTTTTTTATGATATCCCCACAATAGTAGGATTTGAAGATGATTACAATGAATATTAACCCCAAGAAGATCAAGATGAAGGCCTTCCTAGATTGATAGAATTAGGTGCTAGACTACCTTCTAAATTTCTTATATAATAATTGCATTCTATAGTTATAAAAGGAGAAAAATGATGGAAAGAGAAATATTTTTCACAAATAGACATACCTTCTTCCTCTAACAAAGGAAAGGAAATACAAATAGAGTCAAAACCAACAAATTTGGATCTTCTAGCTAAGATCAAGATAATAAGTCAATAATATGTAGATCAGCTTGTTGTAGACTTAACTGACTCCCTAGTTGCCACTTCGATTCATAATAATTATTTGAAAGAAAATGAAGATATGGTGGAAAGTATGCAAAAAGTATTGGATGAGAACACTACCATGATGGATCAAGGTAATCTAAACAAATAGTTAAAGTCACAAGAGACCTTGAAAGATGTTCTATTTGATATGGAACATACATTATTCAATCATCAAAAACCTCTTGTTACTTTAAAAACTTAGAAACCCAAACAATCAATTCAAATTGAGGAAATCCCTCAAACAAACCAAAGATTGGTAAATAAACATAGAAATTTCTAAAATCAACAAAGTGTAAAACAACCAAATTAAGGGAATGTTTTACAATCTAAGAATCAATGGCCTGTAGCAAAAAATTATAACCAAATCATGGATCAAAAGGTATATACTCCTTATAGATCCATACAAAATTAGGAGCACATTCCACCTTGACAACAACAAAACTAGGGGCACATTCCACCCCAATAGAAACAAAACCAAGGGCACATTCCACCCCAATAGCAATAAAATTAGGAGCACATTCCACCCCAACAACAAAAAAACCAAGGGAACATTCCACCCCAACAACATCTTACCCAATCCATAAATGCACCAAACATGCAAGAATGAAATTCTATGAATGAAATTGTCCAAAGATTGGAGATGAACAATAGAGTCAAAAAGTACAAATTTGATGAGATATGCCCATATCCATTTGAGTTATTTATTCTCCAAAATCCCTTTCCACCTCATTTTGAGGAACCTAAATTTTAAAAATACAAAGGGAAAGGAGATCTACGTGAATACATACAAACATTCTTCATCTTGTGTCAAGAGGTTGCATATAGTAGTGAGTACTTACTATGACAGTTTCCACAAAAATTAGAGGGACAAGCTCTTGATTGGCTACTTAAAATATCCAAGGGATCAGTTATAGATTGGAATGACTTACCAAAAAAGTTCATTAACCATTTATCATATAACATAGAACATGAATTAACCATTTTTTACTTATGCAAAGGTAAGCAATATGATGGTAAAAGTTTTGTTGCATATCTATAAAGGTGGAGATCATTGGCAAGCCACTTTCAACACAATTTACTAGACAAATGGTTGGCTGATATCTTTGCATAAAATTTGCATCTTGAATCTGTACATAATCGATGATTAGCTTGTGCTAATTCATTTGAATAAATTATTGACAAAGGAGTGCAGATTGAGAAGGCTCTTGTTGTTAAGGGCCTTGTTAATATCTTTGCACAAGGTCAAGCATCTAATTAGACTAAATCACCAACTCCTTAAATAGTTATAAAATATAAGTTTAAGGGCTTTAGCAAAAATAAAAACATGGTTGGAAATGGGGTGACAGAAACAAGACATGTATAAATGGTATAGGCTATGCCTCCTCTAAATGTACAATTAACTCCCTCAAATCAACTACCTACTTTCCAAAGAAAACCTCCATGAAGGATGTTTCATAATAGTTTTAGATTCTTTATAAAGTTAGGAGAATCGATTGAAATAATGTTATAAAAGTTCATTTTAGCTAATTTAATTAATATGGCCAATATCAAGGCCATTTCCTCAAGATCAGCGAAAACTAGACTGGTACAAAGAGAATAAATGGTGTAACTTTCATCATGTTGATGGTCACAATGCATATCATTGCATTCAATTGTGACATATTATTGAGGAATTCATTGAAAATGTTGAGCTAGAAATTAAGTTGGCCCCTAATCAGGACACAAATCAATATATGGGAATCTACAAAGACCCCTTTCCTTAACATGATCCACCACCACCAAGAAACAATCAAAATGGTCACAATCAAGGACAATGGTAGAATCAGAACCAACAACAAGGTCATAATCATAATGAGCATAATTGAGATCATGATCCCCACACTAATAATGTGGCTTATAATAATGTACCTTATGACTATAATAACACTGTGGGATGTATTTTTTTCAACCCACATTGCCACTGTTACTATGATGCCATGTGGCCAATCTCATGTTCCTCGTAACATAAGACCCATAATTATAGGGTCAACACCCTCTCCCCCTACTAATACCATGTCGAGTTTTCATCATCATGTTGCTACTTTGTTTGCATGAGTTACTAATCCTGAATAATAATACCATTCTTTTAAAGGATCCTCATTGACCCAAAATTATATCAATACTATTAATCACCCACAAATCACCATCCAAGGCCCTTTTCCTTGCTCTTCTAATTATAATAACTCCTTTCCACCTCTAGGTTGTGTATTTTTAACTAGATACATGTGAGTTACCATTCAGGGCCCTTCACCCACATCTTTCCATAAACCCAATGAGAACATTGTGCCAATTGTTCTAAAGCTAAATATTATCCCAATAAAGACTAAACTAGTTCAATCCACAATTCAAAGGCCTTATAGTATAACAGATCAATTAGATAAAACCCCTACACAAATTTCCATATTAGAACTTTTACAGACATTTGATGTCTATAGAACCATCTTCAACAAACTTTTATAAGAGTCTATTGTGCCTAATAATATAAACCTTGATCAATTCCAAAACCTAGTTGGACATTTGCCTTCATTTCAACAAATCACATTTGATCAAAAGGATATGTCCACCTTTGACCCAAACCATAATAACCCACTATACATTGAGATAATCATTACAAATCACAAGATCAAGTAGGTTCTTATAGATAATGTTTTAGGGCTAAACATCATTTCTCTTAAATTGGTGCAACAATTGGGTTATATAGATAAGGACAATCAGCCAGAGACTATTACAATCAAGGCTTATAACACTATTGAGAGGGAGTCATTTGGTATAATTTGGTTACCAATCATGGTGGGGCTATTTCTCATCACACATTTTTACATATTGTGGATATTGAGCTCCCTTATAACATAATTCTTGGTCATCCTTGGATCCATGAAGTATAGGTAATTCCATCTACTATCCTCCTGTGCCTTAAGTTTCCCCATGATGGGATCGAGGTTACTATTCCCACTGATTAGCAGCCATACAAATACTACAAACATCTTGAAGTAGAGTTTCATAATTACAACTATTATCCAGGTTCTAAATTCATTACAAAGAAGAATAAAACCATCATTTCTCATCCATCTCTATCTAATTATATAGACCCTGGTGATCTAGCTTCCACTTCAACTGATCCATTTCCCATAGCTCTGGCTAAACAAGTTATTATTAAAGACATAGGCATTTCCACGTACCATCTAAAGGATGACCTCCATATTGTGAAATTACCAAAATCCCCTAAAATATTTGGTAAGCCTAAAACTTCTCAAACTCCTAACAGACCCGATCAGATTTGGCAACCAAAGAAGAAGCAACCAAAACCTCATGTGGTTTTTGTGCCTACAATTACACCAAAGAAAGATTGAGAGGCTTTTACCAAGGGAGATTAGTTATATTCTGTGGGCCTTATAGATTGTTTTCAAAATCCAAAGTATCTTATCCCTAATAGGATAATGGATTATATTGACTATACAAGGAAAGGCCTTGGCGCATAATCCCAAGGGATTTTAGAGCCCTTATTAGCTGGAGTTGCCAATGGGAATCATGGTCTCAGATTTAAACCATCATAGGATGACCTCATAACATTTGGTAGTGACTCTTCCAAAGTGACTAGTAATGAGACTCTTAGCAACAACACAACATCCCATTATAGCCTTTTTGATGAGCTTGTTGACTCATATTTGTTTGATTCAAATGCCGTATTGACCATAACACCTATTGGAGCTCCCTATCCTAAAGCAAAAAACTATCCTAGTGGGGCTTACCTTCCTAAATTAGGACATTATATCTTTACCATTGGTGCTTCCCATATTAAATCAAACCCTCATTTTAACCTATGCCTTCAGCATCCTAAAGTCATAGATTGGGATCAAAAAAATTTGATCATATGCCTCGATGAGTTTCAAAATGCAGAATCAATTAAAGAATACATGGGCCTATGAGATGCATTCCCCATTAGGGATCATAAGTAGGGTTTTGAATTTTCATTGAATTCTTATACTACTTTAGAGAGTAGGCAAATGTTTTTGGTCATAATAAAGAACAAACATCAAGATCTTCATGTGAAAACCTCTTTGAGGCACTTGTTGATTAGGGGAAAAGTAAAGAAAAAGTTAAGGCTTTGAGTGAAAACCTATTTCAGGTGCTCCTAGGCGAGAAAGTTTGCTCATCCCCTCATGACATGGAAAGTCCATCCAGCCCAAGTTATATAGCTAGTACAACCATCTCTTTATAACAATATCAAATATTTGAGCATCTTACATTTGAGTTTCTAAAGGTCTTTGCCAATCATCTTTTACTTAAGAAGGTAGATTTTGATTCTTCATATTATCAAGATATTTGGGAGGAAAAACAATAAGATATAGTAGAAGAAGATGATCATGACCATACAATGCCTACAATTTTAGAAGATGGATCCACACTCCTTATAGAGAGCACAACAAAAGTGAATTTAAGAACCCATGAGGATCCCAAAAATGTTTATCTTGGAGCTTCCCTTACAGAAGTAGAACATGAACATATTATATCCATTCTTAAGGATTATATAGACATATTTGCATGTGCATATTCTGACATGCTAGGCTTGGATCCAAATTTAGTTGTGCATCATCTAGTTATTCACCCTGATGCTAAACTAGTCAAGCAAAAGTTGAGAAAGATGTATCCATACATCTCCCTTTTGGTTAAGGCTGAGTTGGAAAAGTTTTTAGGAGCCAATTTTATCAGACCACTAGACTACTCTAAATGGATTTCTAACATAGTGCCAGTAAGTAAAAATACCCCAGGCATACATGTTTTTATTATTTTCATGATATCAACAAGGCATTCTCCAAAGATGATTTTCCTCTACCCAACATTGACATGATTGTTAACTCAACTGCTAGGTATGAGATGTTATCCTTAATGGATTGATTTTTTTGTTACAATCAGATCAAGATAGCCCCCAAAGATCAGCATAAGACCATGTTCACCACTATGTGGGGGACATTTTGTTCCAAGTCATGCCATATGGTTTGAATAATGTTAGAGCCACATATTAGTGTGTAATGACTGTCATATTTCATGACATGATTCATGACATTGTCAAGGACTATGTTGATGATATACTATCAAAATCAAGAATAAGAACTAGACACCCTGACATTCTATGAAGAATATTTGAGAGGTTTCATGTATATAAAGTCTACTTGAATCCTTAAAAATGTGTCTTTTGGGTCACATCAAGAAAATTTCTAGGGTTCATTATATCATAATGAGGGATTGAGTTCAACCCTACAAAGGTCACCACTATTATGTAAATGCCTCCACCAAACAATCTTAAATAATTTCAAGGTCTACAAGGCAAGATCCAGTCTATACGTAGGTTCACTTCTCAACTGGTAGATAAATTCCACCCATTTACCCATCTCTTAAGGAAAGGGGTAACATTTCATTAGGATGAATATTATCAAATAGCATTTGTAAAGCTTAAAACATACTTGGCCAATCCACCGATCTTATGACCTCCAACACAAGGAAATCCACTGGTTCTTTACATATCAACCACAAAACATGCACTGGGGGTACTTTTGGATTAACATGATGATCATGGTAAGGAACACATGGTTTATTATTTAAGCTACACATTAGTAGCCTATGAATATAATTATATGCCTATTGAAAAGACATATTTTTCTATGGTTTTCACCACTCAAACATTATGACATTATATGTTAAATAACAAAACTATTATTATCGCCATGTAGATCTTCTCAAGTTTCTCTTATCTAAATCAACTCTCTAAGGATACATGGCTAAATAGATTATGCTCCTCAGTGAGTTTGATATTGAATACCAGAATTATAAAGAAATCAAAGGGTAGATTCTTACAGACCAACTTGTAGAAGCTTAGATTATAGCCACTCAATTTCTTAACTTTGACCTTCCAAATGATTCTATCATGACGATAAAATAAGTATCACAAGAACCTAAATAGTGGACACTCTATTTTGGTGAATCCTTCACATCTCAAGGATCTAGAGCTGGCATATTATTGATAACACCACAAGGGGATTTGATCCCCAAAACCTTCCATATATAGTTTTAGTGTAAAAACAATATGGCCAAATATGAGGCATTGGTTGTAGGGCTCCTTCTTTCCATACAACAGGATATTCAAAGCTTAAAGGTCTATGGATATTTGTAGCTAATAATAAACCAAAGAACTGATCAGTATAAAATAAGAGATGATAAGCTTGTTCCTTACAAGCAAATTATTGATAACCTTAAAACACATTTTAAATTTTACAATTTGAACAAGTTACATGAATCAACAACAAATTTACCAATGCCATGGAAAAAATTGGTTCCATGATTCAAATGCATGATAATGCTGAAGAGTATCATTTTTTGATTGAAAATCTTCTTCAACTAGCACATATTTTACCAGAATCAAAGAGGATATGCATCATTGTTGATCCTAATCTCTCACCTGAGATACCATGGTACTAAGATTTTTATAACTATTTCCATAGCCATGTCTTTCCTTCCAAACTTTCCAATAAACAACAAAAAAATTTCCTTCATCACCTAACATATTATATCCTCCTTGGAAACATGCTTTATAAAAAAATCTATGATGGAACACTTCTTCATTATTTATCTTTGGGAGAATCCAAGTTGGCACTAAAGGAGGTTCATGAAAGAATGTGTGGGGCCCATACCAATGGTGTAGTCCTAGCAAAGAAACTTCTCAAAATAAGCTATTATTGGCCCAAAATAGAGAAATATGCTTGTAATTATGTAAATAAATGTGTTCCTTGTCAGCAACATGGAAAATTGATACATGCACCTTCCTTACCATTACATCTGATTACAACACCATGGTCATTCTCAACATGGGTCTTGATCTCATTGGGAAAATTAACCCAACATCTTCAAATGGCCATAAGCACATTTTGACTACAATCGAGTACTTTACCAAGTGGATTAAGGCCATTCCTCTCACTTGTGTTACCAAAAAACAAATAGCCAAATTCATTCATTACCATATCATCTATCGATATGGTATCCCATCCCATATTATATCTGATAATGGTATATCCTTTGTGAACCAAGATGTGAAATTTCTTTATACAGAATTCAAGATCATGCACAATAAATCCACTCCATATAACCCACAAGGCAATGGATAAGCTGAGGCATCAAATAAAACCATTCTAGCCATCTTAAAAAATATTGTCAATGATGTTGGCCATAATTGGCACTTGCAACTATTTCTTTCCCTCTGGGCTTATAGAACCAATCATCGCACCCAATTAGAGCTAGTCCATACTCCCTTATTTTTGGCACTAAAGCTATCATCTTGGTCGAGATTGATATCCCATCATTAAGAATATCACTAGAGCACATTGAAGATGATGAAGACTATAGAGCCTCATGGCTACAAGAACTAGAACTTCTTGATGGTAAGTGTTTGGTTGCCCTAGAAAACTTATAGGCCTACCAGAATAGATTGTGGAAAAGATAAAACAAATGCTTGTCCCTTGAGAATTTGAGATTAGTGACTTAGTTTTGAAAGAGAACCAAAAGAACACAAATGTTAAACCCAAAAAGAAAGACAAATTTCAGCCTAATTGGTTAGGACCATAGATTGTCATAGCAAACTATGGATCAAGATCATACCAATTGGCTAAACCTAATGGTGAAGAAATTTTAGAGCCCATGAACACCATACACTTTAAGAGATTATGTGCGTGAATATATTTGAACCATTGTCTATAAGACCCTTGACTTAGGGGTAACTTGTGCTATCATAATTTTATCCCACCCTTTTATCTTACCTTGAACACATTTTATACTACCCTAGTCAACTTTTTAGGAATCATGATAGTAAAGGATTTGAACTCTTGGCACTCTGAACACATTCTTCATCCCATTATAGATTGATCTCTTTGAGATGAATATTCTTTGTTATGTCTAAGACATGTTATAAGCTTGAACACTTTTTGTATTTTAACCAATTATGATCTTGATTATGTCTCATGAGCATTATGAACATCTTTAGCAGTAGTTCTACAAAGCAGTTCAGCTAAGACAATCTTGTGTGGCTTTCAATAGGTGAATAACCACATCTTATCAGTACAAGATTTGTTGCTTTTTTGTTTTTTCAAAAACCTCTCTCACTAATTTATGAGCATGAGCCATTTTAGTTGGCTTAGCTATGTTATTGGAACCTTTAATCATAGGACATGCATCTTCTTGACTAGATGGTCCCACCTTGTGCATATTTTATCCCAAAATCACCAAAAACATTAGGAATACTTTGAAAATACCAAAAACATTACAACATGATCCAAAAAAAAAAAAAAAACATTGTCTCATGTTACTATACATTTGTACATTCCTGTTCTACCATCCCATGCTCTCGTTATTTTGTGATCAACTATTAAGTTTGAATGCTCTCACCATTTTGCAAGAAAATATTACGTTTGAATGCTCTTGCCATTTTTCAAGCAACTATTAAGTTGAATTCTCTCACCATTTTATGAGCAACTATTAAGTTTGAATGTTTTCACCATTTTATGAGAAACTGTTAAGTTTGAATACTCTCACTATTTTGTGAGCAACTATTAAGTTTGAATGCTCTCACCATTTTGAGAGCAACTATTAAGTTTGAATGATCTCACCATTTTGTGAGCAACTGTTAAGTTTTAATGCTCTCACCATTTTGTTAGAAACTATTAAATTTGAATGCTTTCTCTATTTTGTGAGAAACTATTAAGTTTGGATGCTCTTGCTATTTTGTAAGCATAGAAACACCAACTCATCTCATCTTGTCCCACGTACTTGCCATTTTTCAAGGTCATTCTTTCTCATCTCATCAACTTTTTGTTTTCCAGACCATTATCATTTGTTTGTCATATCTTCCATTTCTTATATAACATTAATCATGTTGTTTTGATCATCATTTTTTCTTTTATCCCATTTTTTGGGAGAACTACATTTGGCCTGAAGTTCATATTGGAACATGTATCCATGGAACTATGTAGGTAGTGTCCAGTTGTCTTATACAACTGGATTCAACTCAACCAACCCCTTCCTTTTCTTCTCTTCCCCCATTTCTTCTATCATTATTCCTCTTTAATTAGGGAACAATTGTCATGTCATTGTTCTTTGTTATGATGGGGTGGAAAGTAATGCCTCTAATACACATGCATGAACATTTGTGGTTAAACTGTACTAACTTGGTTTTTGTTTGTGTGTGTTTTTTAAGTTTTCTTAATGTTTTCTTGTGATTTCACACCTCTCCTTTTATTTCTTCTCCTTTTATATTTTTTATTCCTTCTTGTTCCATTCTTGGTCTTGTGTTTCCTTTATTTTTGCTTATCTCTTTTATGTTTCATAATATCTTGATGATTCACATGGATCTTGATTGTTTATATCTTAATAATATTTTATTAAATTATTCTTGGACCATTTTGTTTATTTAATTGTTGTTGGTGTCTTATTTTTCTATTTGATTTTGCATTTTTGTGTTCAAGAATGCTTTGATGTTCCACATGAATCTTGATTATTCATATCTTAGTCTCATGTCATTAAGATGTTCTTGCCTTTTATTTTTAAACATTTTTGTTCCTACTTCAGTCTTGATAGATCATTTCTTGATCTCAAGTTAGGTTCATTTATGTTTGTCTTTTTCTTTGTTTTTGCTTTCTTGTTTAAATGTAAATCATTGTAACTCTGGTTTTGGTCATTATTTTACCATTATCCTTAGTTATAGATATTCACATTTGAACTGGCTCAGCATAATTAGAATCTTATGTCATTTTAAGTTATTTATACTTATGATGCCTAATTTATTTTTCTATAGCAAACACTTTGTGCTCAGGTCTCAAGGTCTTAACATCAACATCAGCTCTTATGAAGGATTCTCAAGAACACTCCATAAAACCTAGGTTCATGATATGAAATTAGGCATCTAGGTAGCATTCATTTTTGGCTTCTTTATCTATGCTTAAATGTGCATCTCTTTGCATGCATTATGAGTGTAATAAATTTTTGGTCATTTTTCATCATTCTTCATTCTATTCTCTCCCAAACTTGGGTGAACTACATTGGCTTGAATTTCATGTTAGAATATGAGTCCATGGAACTATGTAGGTAATGCTCAATTTTTATTGAGGTCAGCTCGGCTATTTCCATTATTCTTTTCATCTCTCTCATCACTTTGTGCATTCTCATATGCTTGGTTTTATAAGGCATCCCATTACACCATCGCATGTATGTTTGCACCCACTCACTTTAACTTATCATTTTGATTATATCCTTGAGCTATTTTACTTGTCAATTGCCCATACTAGGGTACAAATCTAAACACTATCTAAATCAAATCATCTCTACAAGGGAAAAATCATTATTTATTCTTTATCAATGATCAAGATTCACCCTACTAGGGCACAACTATTTTATCTAGATCAAATATTCTCTATTGGAGTACTTATTATATTCTCTTTGGAGACCCCATTATAGTGGTGCTTCCCTTCTTGAAGCAAAACATTCTCCCTTTTCCTATAATTCCAAGATATCCACATTAAATCCCATGATGGTAATATTTTAGTGTGAAACTTATCTCAAGATTGATCAATGTCATAAGTGTGCAACTTGTACTCTCGAATTGGGTATGTTTACAGTGTGTCCTTACATTTAGGATTTTATCTTTCCCATTCCCCCCATCTCTAGGGCCTATTATACCTCTCATTATATTTTGATCAGTGATGGTAATCATGTGTGCAAGTATTATCTTATCTAGATGTGATCTATTCCATAGGTTAATTTATCACTTTTTCTATCTTTTCGAGAGTCAATCCTTCTCTTTCATCCTAGTATGTCCTCTCGAGGGGGAATCATGGGTCTGTTCTAATTTCTTCTTGACAACTCTTTTCTTTGAAAAGATGTTGCATTTTTTGAATGTCTCCCTATGCCTTCTCAAATTGGGGTAAAATATAGACATCCAATTCTTAACACTATTTGTGTTGAAATTGTCAATCTTACTCAAATTGCACTCAAATGCACATTTTATGTCAAAATTAATAAAATGCCCTAAATGGTTTGAATTTTTCACTTACAAGTGCTAGTTTAGGTCAAAGTATCGCTAAATAGGGTAATGTATTTTATGGGCCATCTAACTTTGATTAGATCATTTCAAGTCAAAATGACAATTTCATCATTTAGTGCTATGGATCACTCTTTTATTATAATTCATTGGTACACATCATGTACCTTTTTATTTACTATTGGCAACATCCTAAATGGGAATATGGTTCCAACACATCTAACATCATCTTCTAATTCCTCTCTAGTCAGATTATGACCCAATAAAATATGACTTTCTGACCAATTTGATTAATTGAGGGCCAATTTTCAAATAATTGCACAAATGTTGATTAACCTTGTTTAAGGCTAATTAATCAAAATCAAGAGCTTAATTGTGTTTTCCATGAGATTTGTTGAATATTTCCTTTTAAAAATTGATTCTTATTATCTGCATCACCTAGTTACATCATCTATGGGGTGGCATCCATCAAGCCCTAAGTGCATAAAATATCAAGATTATGGGTCACCTATGCCTAGTTAATGCCTCCCATGCCTCTTTAATTCCCCTTCTTCCAAGGTCATGATGAAGATAATTATGGATTTAATTCTAAATATTAGGATTATCCTCAACCACACATCTTCATCTCAAGATGGATAGTTCAAGTTGATCCTGACCAATCTAAAAAATCTATAAATAGAGAGGTCATGAACATCATTTCTAAGCTATTTTGGTGCAAGGTTATTATGCTCAAATATCTTTATATCTTGAATATTATAGATTTATAGTGTTAAATTGTTTCCACAAGGTTTTGCATTTGATCATAAATTTTGCTTGCAAGCTTCATTGATAGGCTAGTTTAGTGATTTGGAATCATGAGCCTAGGTTTTATGGAGTGTTCTTGAGGAATTGGAGGAGCTTACCACTATTGTTGACAAATACAAGGATGCTTGATCAAGGGAGAACATGTTTTTGAGCCACATGGGTATGGTGAATCCATTTGGGAAGGTAATATCGTGTTATTTTCTTTCATTTGTTTCTTTTTATCCTTTGTAATTCCCATAGGAATAGATATGCTTGGTTAGTTATTTTTTTATACATGTTTCATTATTTATGGACTAATGCTTGACTAACTTGATTTTTAATCCTCTCAACAATTATGTGTAAATAAATAATATTTTTACCTTTCCTAAAAATAGTAATAAGTGAGATAAAATATAACTTAGCTTATTATAGACTATTAAAATTGAGATAAATTCTTATACTAGAGGAACAAGACTGGGACACTATCACAAATTGAGATCTAGAGTTTGTTTCTTGGTTGGATAGAACCACCAAAAATAGGACACCCTGCTATCTGGAGATGTAGTCCTGGTCTTGCCATTATTATCCAAACTATTCAAAAATCTATGATTTTTTTGGGTTTTGTCCAAAGCATCTATGTGATCTTATGTACCAAATTTCAGATCTTAACTATCAATGAAACTCCTTATATAGATAATTATTTATGTACTTATGTCTTCTATGCAATTGAATAGAACTTTAGTAAATAGGAAAAAGGGGTTAGTGTGTAAAGGTACACTATATTTACTTCACACCCAATATGTAGGCACATTGCCTACATACTAATACTTTGAGGAGGGATCAATCTATATGTATTTCTCTCATTGAAGTGCTTGGTGCAATAGTGTGATGAAAATGCAAGTAAATGTGAAACTGGCTATACTTGAAATAACTAGGGACTGGTATAAGGGTTTGAATAAGCTTGAGATACTATTGGATGGCTGTATGTAGAGAATAGGGATAAGTGCTTGAGTAATCTTGCTAGTATTATTTCTTCTCTCTTGTAAATGAGTGCCAACCCCTCTAAATGGACTTTGAATGGACTTTTATAGGGGATTAAATGATCATGGGTTAAATGAATTTGCATTAGGATGACATGAATTAGGATAAGGATTTGGGAAAATATTACCATTACAACCTATTTTTCACTTGGACAAAAGTGCTAAAAACTAAACACCCTAGGTTTCAACGCTCCTATTCAACTTGGGCATTATTGTCTAGAGGGAATGAGACCTAGGGGGATGTATTTGGGCCTAAGAGTTTTACCTAGGTCTAAAAATTAAGTCTAAAAGGCTGTGGATGATTGGGAATCAGTGAAAGAAGATCCTAAAAGGGTTGTGCAAGCAAGTAGGAGGACCTATGGATTAGGTGTCATTAGCCATACTCAAATAACCAAATTTCCTATTTTATGTTAGAGAGAGTAAAATTAATGTAATCTCATTTATAAATGAAATAAAAACAATTGATATTTCCTTAACCATAGTCATCCTCCTCATCTCCTTTAGTGTCATTGGACGTATATAATGAGGCAACCTCATCATCGATGTTATTAGGATCCACATCAACTTCCTCTTCAATATTAACATAATGAACTAAGACAAAGTGTTGTACCTATAAATTAGGTATAATTTAAGTATCATATAAGTGTATTATAAGTTTATAATTTAAACTATTAATTATAGAGTAAATTAGATAGTGAATTTTTAACTGACACAAAACTCATTTTGTTGGTCCACATGTTTAAAGATCTTATGTCCCATCCCAACTATTTTAAATTTTTTTTCACTTATTTGGTGGCTTTGTAGGATAAAAACATGTGAATAGGTTACACTTTTCGGTAATCAAAAGTCAAAATAAAATCATAAATTATAAATAAAATAATATCTATAAAATATTAAATAGATTATAAAAATTTAAAAAATAACTAGGCACTATTGTGGCAAAGGAATTGCATCCTATGAGAGGGTTATTTAGGCTCTCTCACTCCTAACCACATAATCAGATCAACCTTAGGCTGTGGATATCCTATGATGGGGTTAAACCTCTAGAGAAGGTTGGTTCCTCTTGGTAGATCATCTAAACTACTAATTTTATTTGGGAAAGGGGTAAAAGAGTTGCATAAAATGACTAAAATCATAAAAATGGTGATGCACCAAATTAAATACACTCATATTACTCTAAAAAAAACACAAGGGTGGGTTAAATATATCTCACTCACATAATCTATTACACTAATTGGTTTTGCATAAATGATTCCATGGAAGGCATATTAGACATGAGTAAAGCATAGAAGAATGGAAAAACTCACACTATAACCCCATAAATGACTAAAATAACACAAAATCATACTTGAAAACACCTTAAACCACCTATAAAAAGGTAATAAAGAGAGGACAAACACCAAGGAATAAGACCTCTTCACAAGGTAGGCATGCATAAACTATCTAGAACACAAAGTACAATTAAAGAGATAGGTAAAATATATGATCTTATTTCTTCTAAGGTTGTTTATTATAAATTTTAATAGGGTTTCACCTTATAAAATGAGATTATCCTTAAAATTAGAATAAAAAATATATATATATATAGAATGAGAGAAGAGAATAAGGAGGATAAAACTTCCAATCCTCCATAAATTAACTTCAACCACCATCTTTGGCCACCCAACATAGAAGAGGAGTAAATGTCTTTCAACAACCCTCCATGGTCCTTAGGGACTAATCATGATTTGATGGATAATATTCTTTGATCAAAATGGGCTTCAAGATATTTTAATTTTACAATGATCTAAGTCCAAATTTCGATTGGGTTTTAACTTGCAAAAGCACTTGCAAAGTTTGACAAAATCTTTGTTAGGGTTTTAACTTGCAAAAACACTTGTAAAGTTTGACATAATATTTGTTAGATTTTTAGAGTGAATGGGTGTCTTAGGAGGAAATGTGGGTTTATATAGTTCCTTTCAAGTTTTCAATATGTTTTTAACCTTTGATTTCCTACTTGTCTTGGTCGGTGGGAAAGCAGAGATTTAAATACACTTTAAAACTTTGCAAAGTTGCAAAGTGTGCATAAATCTCTAGTTTTTTATTAGGAAGAAAAGTGAAGACTTAAGTGAACTTTGAAAGTTTTAAAAGTTTTAAAGTGCACAAAAGTATCTATTTTCTACTTGTGAGGGAAAGTAGAGATTTAAGTGCACTTTAAAACTTTTCAAAGTTGTAAAGTGCATAGAAATCTATGGTTTCTGATTGGGAGGGAAAGCAGATATTTAAGTGAATTTTGAAACTTTAAAAAGTTTTAAATTGAAAAAAAAACTATGGTTTCCTCTTGGGATGTAAATCATATATTTAAGTGTGCTTTACAACTTTGAAAAGTTATAAAGTACATAGAAATCTCTAGTTTTCACTTGGGAGGGAAAATGAAGATTTAAGTGCAATTTGCAACTTTAAAAATTTGTGAAGTGTGGAGAAATATCTAGTTTATACTTGGATCTTGGTAAAAGGTGCTTAGGCCATATTGAAACTTTTAATCAAGGATCTAATAGTTTGGTTATTTTTTTCACCACTTCATACTTGTCGCTGGATGGTTAATAACCTTGAAAATTGACTTGATCTAACACTTGCAGTGTAAACCCCATTTTTAGGCATTTACCTTAAAGTTTCCAAAATTAAATTAAACTTTGATAAAAACTTCACATAAATATTGAGAACATGAATTATGGACATGAATATTATCTCTTAACTTCACCATTGGATCATCCACTACAATAAGCTCCTGAGACAGTTTAGTTTACCATGCCAAGACCCTCTTATATAGTGCACTACATCATTAAGTAATGAATAGAAAGATAGTAGTCATCAAGTCAAAGGGTCAATGAATAGTTTGAGAGAATGGCACAATCCATCTAGGTAAAATTTTGGTAGGTAGTACAATTTTGGCCAACATTTTTGGTAACCTCCTAGGATTGCATGCCTATCTATGCAATAAAGTAGTCATCTTATCCTATCCATTGGGCTATGGAGTCATAAAAATACTCCTCAATTGAGATCAAAGATGCCAAAATCTTAGAGAAACTATCAAAACATAAAAAAAACAAGAAAAATAATAATAAATGTGCTCAAAGCACTTAGGTAAGGAAAACACACTATAGAAGAGGATATACATGAAGCACTTAGAGGAAAACACATCTAATTTAATATATATAATGGTTACAAACTGCTTCTAATAATAAGGTTTTAGATGAATCCCATTGAATGGGATTGGTAATACCTCTCCATCCAACTTTGAAAGCTAAAAGGAATTTTGTTATTTTTATCCATGAATCAGGTAGGGTCCACACCACAAACTATAAAACTTTGTATGGTTTCTTGGTTTGGCTTTGTTAGTGTCCCACTTTAAGACTAAATCACCTAATTTGAAAACTCTTGTCATGGATCTCTTGTAAAAATTTTTTTTGACTTGATATAGATGTGATTCCATCATCTTCATTGCAAGGTCTCTTATTTATTCAAGCTTCATGAGTTATACCATTCTCATACCCATGGGCTCACTTTCCATCAACTCAAGTTGATGAGCTAACTCCAAAGTTGGTAGTTCAAGAGATATGGGCAGTTTGGCCTCTCTTCTATACATAAGGAAAACTTATTAGTTTCCAATGTCACTCTTTGGAGTCACCATATTGTCCCACAAGGTTGTTCTTATCTTGGTCTGCCATACTCTCTGGTTATCCTCCATGGTCCTCTTGATTATCCTAATCAAGTTCTTATTTATTGATTCATCAAGCCCATTGCCTTGGGGATAGTAGTTGGATGATGTGTTAAGGTAGATACCTAGATGAAGATCCCATTCACTTGTCTTCATGGTAATAAATGTCAAGGCATTATATTAGATGATAGTGGTTGGTACCCCAAACCTTGTCACAATACTATCATAGAAATACAACACTGATGTCTCATTAGCCTCTTTTAGATAAATAGCCTCCACCCACCTGGTAAAGTAGTATGTGGAAATTAGTACTCACTTATACCCTATATTAGAAGGTGTTTTATCAAACCTATAAAGTTAAGGCCCCATTGCATGAAGGGTTTCTCTACTTTAATGGGTTTAAGAGGAAGGGTTGCTAGTCTTTGTTTACCACTAAAAAGAGTACACTTTTGGCACTTCCTAACCCATGTTTACACATCTTTGAAAATATTTAGATAATATTAACCATCCCTCATGATTTTTTTACTTTTATCCTTGGAGAAAATTGAACTCCTTCAAATCCATCATATAACTGCTCCAAGAGTCTGTTTACCTATTCAACCCCTGTACACCTTAGCAATACTCCATTAAGGTATTTCCTAAATAATATCCCATCAACTAGGGAATAAGGTGTGGACTATAGTTTGAAGTATCTTATTTTAGTCTTATCCATATCTTAAGGAAACTCACCTATCATTAAGAATATAATCATATCTTCCATCTAATCAATGGAGGGTAGAGGTGTAGTTGCTTGCAGGCCATTTGGCATCACTAGAGCAACCTATTTTTCCTCTTATAGGTCAGAAAAAAAGTAATCACACAAAAATTTACCTCTCACTAACTTAGTAACCTTGATCTCAACATCATACTCCATGACTATGGTGATCCAACTATTCCTCTTCTCATTTAGATCTCTACTCAAGAGTAAATCTCTCTCACGCCTATATGGGAGACCATGAGATGAGTCTTATTATTTGACACCATAGGCATGATTTTTTTCAATGATATCACAATATCTATCACTTTATTTTCAACAAAATTATACTTCTCTTCATATCCTTAAATCCCCTAACTAAATAAAGCTATTGGATGCTTAATATCCTCTTAATTTTGTTGCATGAGCATAGTTGATATATTGCCCACATTAACAAAGGCATATAAGTAGAAATATCTTTAAAAATTGGGATTCAATAGAGTTCGTGCTTGTGTAATGGATAACTTGATAGCCTAAAAACTTGCCTTGACTTCTTTTGACCAAGAGAATACTTGATTCTTCTTAAACATTGTTATTATAGGCTTGACCAAACATGCAAAATTAGGTATGAAACTTCTCACAAAATTTATCTTCCTCAGGAAATTTTGAAGTCCTTTCTTGTGATGAGGTAAAGACAAGGCCAAGATGGCACTTATCCTCTTAGGGTCAATGGATAATCCTCTTTTGGAGATAACATGCCCCAATAGTTTTCCTTCATGAACAATAAACACATACTTTTTGGGTTTCAAGGAGATACCAAACTCCCTACACCTCTCAAAGATGAGTCTCAAATGGTTTAAGTGGTCACTTGCCTTTTTGGATAAAAATATGATATCATCCAAGTACATAAACACCATATAATTAAGTGGACCCTATAATTCCATGTCCATGTATCTTTGGAATGTGTCACCATTATTAGAGAGACCAAAAGGCATCTTCTTGTAAGCATAAGTCCCCCATTTAGTGGTGAATTTTATATTGTATTGGTCTTTCTCCTTGACTATAATATGGTTGTAACCTAAATACCCATCAAAGAGAGAGAAAATTCTAAACCAACCACCATTTGGAGGAGTTGTTTCATGGATGGTAAAGGATAGTGGTCCTTTAAGGAGACCTTTTTGAAATCTTTGAAATCAACATACAATCTAATCTCACCACTTTGCTTCCTTAAAAGTACTAGGTTGGCCACCCATGAAGAGTGTTTAATTGGAAGGATAATGTTTGAATCAATAATCTTATTCAAATCTCTTCTCATGAGTACCTCTATCTTGGGATTGATAGGCCTCTACTTCCACCTCATAGGATTCACATTTACATTTGATTCAATGGTGTGATGAGTAAGATGAGGGTCAAAACCCCTAAGATTAGTGTACTCTCAAGTAAAAACATCTACAAACTCCCTACAAAGTGTAATGAATGCAACTTTCTCAGCCTCAATATTGACCTTCCCAAGTTTTATAAGTTTATCTTGTAAGATGAGAACTCTTTGATGGTTCTCTTCATTAGTAGGCAAGACTATCTTATCTTTCCTCATGAAATATCCTTCATGGAAGATAATCTCAATGGTGACCAGTCCCTTAGGGAGTTTTTTATATTTCAATTGGAGTATTTGATCTCTATACTAATTTTTTTATCTTATTTTAATTTGAATATGAAAACATAGCCTCTTGTTGCAAGAAATAATTAATCTACTTGTGATTGTCAAAAACCTGCCAATTGGCTTCATTATTAGGAATAGATGTTCTTAAAAACACCTTAAAATGTGATTGATTTTTTCATTTACTCAACTCAACTAGTATATCAAACTATGCCCCCACCTATGTTAATCTATCTACATGCTTATTGCTCTCTCTAGTCACACCTTAGATGTTGAATGATTAAAATCCTCTAATATATCCCATGCCCTATGCTTTTAAGATTTAATCAAGGGGATATTGGATGTATTTTAGATTCTTATTAGATTAGTAATGAGTCCACTATCTCCATATACCTGCAATTACTTGATTTCCCTCTTTCTATCCCATTAGAGGCCATGAATAAGGCCTTCATATTAATTTTCATTGTAATAAAAACTAAACTAAAACTTAAAGTTTAATATTACTTATCCTTAGAGGGAGAGACCATAATAACACCTATCTATAATCCATGTTTTCTCCTTGATTGATCAAAGAACATTATACATATTCCATTAGTCTCCTCTTATGGCCTAGTAAGGGATGGTATGAACTCATTCTCTTTATGCAAGAAATATAATCCCATATATGTTTATTCAATGCCTCCCAAGGGTTCAATTTGTTTATTTTCATTCCATAACTCATTCGAGAAGATGTCAGGTACCACCTCAACATGAGTGTCTAGCTCTCAACAAATAGGATGGTCTTCCTCATCCTAGAGTATATAGTTGATATTTGGGTTGTTTAGTTCATAAGGATTAATGTGAAACTTTTAAATTGGTTTATCCTTAATGGATACCTTGGTTCTATACCTTTTCTTAAATTCCATATAAGATCAATTTGATACTAGTAACCCCCAATTTTGTCAGTGAAGTTTCTAAATAGGCACAGAGAAAAATGGGGTGGTACCTCTAGAACAACCACATCTTGGGCCACTGAAACATTATGACAAGCATGGATGATTAAATTTATACCTTTCATAATACTAGATGGTTTAGTAAAATATCCATCAATCTATAATACCCATTTAAAGAGGGGTTCATATTTCAAACCAAGTCAATCTACTATTGATTTAATTACTAAAGTGATTACCCCACTATCCACCATGCATTTGTGTACCAAGGAGTTACCAATGATCAAATAAATTTATAAGGGAGGATATTTGATTAAATTATTTTAATTCCCTTCATTGGTTTTGATTGCATTAATGATGATCACATTCTCTTTGCTTGGTGGCTTTTCTGAAACATTAATTTTTGACAAGCCTTCTTAAAGAAGATCCACTTGACTAGGTATAGAAATAATTTACCACATAGGGACAATAAAATTTGAAATATTCATTTGATAAATAATGTTTATGTGTGTACCACCAAACTTTTCTTATGTTTTAGGAGCCATAATAGTGTTTTGTACTTGTGAGCTTTGAGGTATAAAAATACCTCCTTGCTTCTGAATTTTTTGAGTTGTTTGAGATTTTGAAACTATGTTAGGCTCATTTGGATTTATAAAAAATTTAGGAGGATAAAAATAACCTTTAAATACTTATTTTATACCCTTTAAATTCTTTTTCTTGAACCTTATGTTGGTTGACACAAGAATGTTTACTTGACTAGTAATAACTTCTTAATTAAAAGCATAACACTCCTCCAGTTAGTAGTTCACCAATGTAGTATACAAATAATTTTGTACCTAATTATCCCATTTTAATTATTTGTTCCCTTATGGTTTATTAATGATAGGAACTTATGAATTTTATGCCATTAAATCTTGGTTGAACCCATAACTAATACCCTGCTGCCATTGCTCATTGAAGCCTTGGTTGAACTCTACATTTAGAATGATATTCTGATTTTATAGTTCATTCCAAGGTAGAAGACACTCAAATTATTATTAAGATATATTTTTAATAGGGTCCAAGGTCTTTAATGTACTTGTAACATTAAGATTATAGTTTTTACTTGGTTTAACATAGGTGATCTACCATCACCCTTATGAATTAGCCTTGAAGGGTGGCCTATTAACTTGATAGGGTTTTTGAGCCTAATATGGGAGATGGTATGGTATATTAAATTTATATTCATACCTCATAACATTAAATAACTCATTTCCAAATGTTTGGAACATGTTTTTAAGTTCTTGGAGTTCATTATAATGACTAGTTGAAGCTTTGTCTTGTCTTAGTGCAAGTATGGAAGCAAGTGTTATCAAAAGAGGAATGATAGAAAGAGGAATAAAAATAGTTGGAGGTGATTTAATATCAAGTAAAAGGGGAATAAGAGGCCTAGTTGTGATCTTTTCATATTTTATTAAGCTATTATATATCATGATTGCTACCTCATAAGCATCTGGTAATGTGTCTCCACCCATTGACTATATCATGACTGCAATGTCACTATTAAGGGCTATTAAATAATAGAGGAAATAATAATTAGGATGGGATTTAAAATTATTTTAATACTATCCCATGTTTTTTGAAAATTTTTATTAAAGTCTTGCATGACCTCTTAGGGGGCCCTCTTGATCGTTGTCAACTATTCTTCTAGTGACAAGTTATCACTCTTGTCTTCAAACCTCTTGCATAATTCATCCCCTAATTGGTCCCATATTGAGATGGAAATAAGAGTTAGGTTCCTATACCAATATAAGTCCTTTCCCTTGAAAGATATGGATAAAACATTTATATCTATGTTCTCTTTAGTGATGCCATGGATGTTACAAAAAAAAATTATGTCTTTGATGTGCTCAGAAGGAGTTGTAGATTTATCTTCTATGTAGTAAAGCACACTCTTAAGAGATGTCACTAGGATAAGATCCTACTAGTTAAGATCTAATGGACTTTAACCATTGAAATCCATAAAAGGGAAGGCTCTAGGGGAAGCCATGGTAATGAAAGGATTTAACAAGGGTCTTCTAGCAGAGGTAAACTTGCAAATTGGCTTAGGAGGGAAGCTTCTAAAGTATGGATGAGTGTTAGAAAACCTCAATATTATTGATGAGTTAAAAGGAAATTCAACAAAATCAAAAGGAATACCTCTTTAATTTGACCTTGTAGCCACCTTTATAATGAAAAATAGGCACTAATTTCTCACCAGAAGGTTGAGTGTTTATTGGAGTCTCCAGATGTTGAGAGTGTGGATGCCATAGCTACTACAAATAAATCAAGACCAAAATCAACCTTGATCAATCTTATTCAAATGTCTCCCATTGAGTGTACCAAAAACTAGTGTGGCAAAGGAATTACACCTTATGAGATGTTTATTCAAGCTCTCTCACTCCTAGCCACATAATAAGGTGAACCCTAGGCTGTGGGTATCCTATGATGGGTTTGAACCTATAGATAAGGATGGTTCCTCTTCATAGATCACCTAAACTATTAATTTTGTTTGGGAAAGGGGTAGAAGACTTGTATAAAATGACTAAAATCATAAAATGGGTGATGCACCAAATGAAATACACTCTTATTTATCCAAAACAAACACAAGGGTGGCTCAAATATCTCTCACTCACATAATCTCTTATACTAGCTAGTTTTGCATAAATGATTCCATGTAAGGAATATTATACATGAGTAAAGCATATAAGAATGGAAAAAATCACACTATAACCCCACCTATGAATTAAATAACACTAATGTATACCTATAAACACCTTAAACCATATGAAAAAAGGTAATAAAGAGAGGATAAACACCAAGGAACAAGATCTCTTCACAAGGCAGTCATGCTCAAACTATCTAGAACACAAAGTTTAGTTAAAGAGATAGGTAAAATATATGATCATATTGCTTCAAAGGTTATTTATTATAAATTTTTATAGGGTTTTACCATGTCAAATTAGAGTATTCTTACAATGAGAATATATATATATATATATATATATATATATATATATATATATATATATATATATATATATATATATATATATATATATATATATATATATATAAGGGAAGAGAAGAATGAGGAGAAAGCTTCTAATCCTCCATAAATGCACTTCAACTACTATATTTAGCCACACAACTTATAAGAAGATTAAATGTCTTTCAATAATCCTCCATGGTCCTTAGGGACTGATCATGCTTTGATTTCCAATCTTCTTTGATCAAAAGGGGCTTCAAGATCTTTGAATTCTGCAATGATCCAAGTCTAGAAGTCAGTGAGGTTTTAACTTGGAAAATAAATTGATAATTCTAAAAAAATATTTATCAAGGTTTTAAATTGAAAAAACACTTAGAAAGGCTGATAGAATCTCCATTGGTGTTTTAACTTACAAAAGCACTTACAAGTATGATAGATTATTTGTCAAGGTTTTAGGGTGAATGGGTGTCTTAAGTGGAAATGTGGGTTTTTAGAGTCACCTCAAAAGTTTTCAATATGTTTGTAACCTTCCATTTCCCTCTTTTCTTAGTGGTTGGTAAAGTGGATATTTAAGTGTACTTTACAACTTTACAAAGTTATAAATTGTGCAAAAATCTCCGATTTCCACTTGGGAAGGAAAGTAGAGATTTAAGTGCACTTTTTAACTTTTCAAAGTTACAAAGTGCATATAAATATATGGTTTCCACTTGAGAGGGAAAATAAATATTTAAGTGCACTTTGCAACTTTTCAAATTTGAAAAGTGCAAAGAAATATTTGATTTCTACTTGGGAGGGAAAGTAGAAATTTAAGTACACTTTGTAACTTTGCAAAGTTGGAAGATGTGTAGAAATATCCAATTTTCACTTGGGAGGGAAAGTGGATATTTAAGTGCACTTTAAAAATTTACAAAATTTTAAATTGCATATAAATCTCTATTTTTTGCTTGTGAGGGAAATCAAAGATTTAAGTACACTTTACAAAGTTACAAAGTACTCATAAATCTTTAGTTTCCACTTAGGTCTTGGTAAAAAGGTGCTTAGGCCATATTGAAGATTTTAATCAAGGCTATGATAGTTTGGTTATTTTTCCCACCAGTTCATGCTTGCCACTGGATGGTGAATAACCTTGAAAATTATCTTGATCTAGCACTTATAGTGTAAACCTCATTTTTAGGCATTTATCTTAAAGTTTCCAAACTTACGTTAAACTTTTCTAAAAGATTCAAAAGAAGGATGAGAACAGGAAGTAGGTACATGAATCTTATTTCCTCCCTTCACCATTAGATAATCCACTGCAATAATCTCTTGAGACATTTCAATTTACCATGCCAAGACCCTCTAAGATAGTGCATTACATCATTAAGTCATGACTAGAAAGAGATTAGTCATCAAGGCAAAAGGTCAATGGATAATTTGGGAGAATGGCATAGTCCATCTAGGAAAAAGTTTGGTATGTAAGCCAATTTTGGCCAATAGGCCCTATATAAACATCTTTTTCATCCTTTTTTTTCAATATGTTTAAGGTCACCTTAAGGTGTGCATTAAAAAAATGTTGATTATTATGATATATATTAAATAAAATTTATGTAGATAAATTCACAAGAATGATTAGTAACTCAAAATACTAATGTATAACAAATATGCAAATATATCCTATATAATATTAGTATTTTCACATATTTAAATTGTGTATAACTTTATCACTATTAAGAAAATTAGAAACAAACCCTAAAAATTCCTTATCAAAATAGAATATAAATATTTATTTAAAAAAATACAATTATGTACCATAGTCTATTTATAATATATCATTAGTTTACACAATGAACTCATTCAAAATGGAACTTTACTTTTCTCTACCATGCCTCAATTTATAGATTTATTCATCTAATTTTGGGTAAAAGTGTAACTCATACACTTGGCCTCATCTTTAAATCATATAGTTTATCTTACAATAAAATGTATGTCATAAAACAACATGTAATCTTATTTACAAAAAAACTTAAAAACTTATGAAAAAAAAATTATAAAAAAACTTAGAAATTTAAAGACAACCTTCTTAAGATTATGGACTCTAAGCAATGAGTTACCAAGAAACCTATATCTAATCTCAATTCTTAGTCTTTGTGATGGATAGTATTGAGCCCTATATTAATTTAAATAAATGAGAAAAATATAATTAGTTCAATATAAAATTTTCACATCTCATTAAAGGTTTTAACTCACTTGTTGCATCCTTTCTATCATTTTCAAGCCAATCATCAAACAACTTTAATCAACTAGGATTATTCATGCTAGGTGGTCAAAGTCTTATCTCTTTTAATATATATTTATATGATATACAATCTAAAAATTACAGATTTGACAAAATATTAGAATTCTATAAAATAAATAAATAATAATTAATATGTATTTGGTATCCTTACCCTCATATTCCTCCTCATCTTGTTAATTGTAGTTTGTGAAAACTTTCTAGTCACTTTTTTTTAATAAGAGGCTTTGTTGAATTCATATTTAGTTATTTTCATGAGCCATTATTTGCTTTCTTTCAAAAACTTTATGCAAGGAAGATAGGGAAATTCACAAAATAGTATTTTGCAATACATTTGTATTCTTTGGTAAAAATACCTAAATTAAATAAAATTGAATGGTAAATATAATGTAAATAAATTATAAAACTAACAAAAAAAATTTTAAAACATAAATAATATAAAAACCTTATTTGTATAAATTTAAATACTAAATTACCGAAGCATATTCCATTATTTCCATTTCATCATTCACATATAAATTCATTTTTAGACTCTCATCCACTTAGTTTTTATATTAATCTAATGTATGATGAGAGAATTAATCATATTCATGTGGTGTGACATCTCCAATGTTCCCCTAAAACTTACATGAGATAACATTGTCAATGACTTATAGAGTGGCCTTAAGGCATTTCTTTTGTGGAACCTTTTGTGCTTGATAGGATCATGCACTTGTCACACTACTTGATGTAAGGTGAGCATAAGGAACATATGATGTGGCATTGAATTAAAATTAAATGTAAGGAACTAATTAATTAAAATACTTCAATTTAAAAAATAAAATTGAAAATATTGCATCTATGTCAGGGCCCTAGTAGTAGAGAAAAGACAATAATTCCTCTAAATCTCATCCTCATGTGGATCCATATAAATATTGGACCTATTAAAGACACAAAAAATAAATTAATAATATAATTATTTAAATTATTTTATTAAAAAAAATTAC
Organism: Torreya grandis; assembly: GCA_037957365.1. NCBI lineage: Eukaryota > Viridiplantae > Streptophyta > Pinopsida > Cupressales > Taxaceae > Torreya > Torreya grandis. The sequence goes on from JARHVA010009635.1 coordinate 34,893, forward strand.
ACCTTCACATTAGGTCTCTAGTAACAAAGGAAGGATAGCGACTCGCCCTAACATCATTGTTCTATGGGTCCATACAATTAGTGGACCTATTATAGGAAAACCTAAAAAGAAAATACTATTAAAATTAATTAAAAGACATAAATTTAAAAAATAAATTTATAATTATACCTTTATGTCAAGTCTTTAGTAGTAAAGGAAGGATATCGACTAGTCCCAACCTCATTGTCTCATTGGTCCATATAATAACTAGTGAACATGTTATAAAAAACCCTAAAAAAGAAAATAATATTAAAATTAATTGAAATAATTCAATTTTTTTAATTATACCTCTATGGGTCCCTAGTAGCATAAAATGGGTGTCAACTCATCTTAGTTCCTTCCACATAGTCAAAACTTAATAATTGTGTCAATAATTAATAATCAATGGAATTCAAAATAAAATATATATACAAAAGTAATTAACAAGGAAAATTTAAATGTTAAGACTATCAAGCTACTTTAGGGTTGTGGTAATCCTTTTAAATCTCATGTTCTATAGTTTCATAAATTTTGGACCCCCCACAAACCACATTATGCAATTCCCTCTTAATGATATTTTAATGTGATGGCTTACTAGCCATTGCACATGCCTAATATTCACAATATTTATTTAGTTTGTCAAAAAAAAAAAAAAAACATAATCATATTTGTTAATTCTATCTTTTATCCTATTTACATAAACAATTTTTTATATTTTGGTCTTGAAAGAATATTTTTATTCAATTATTAAGTCTATTAGAGACAACGAGGAAGGTTGAATATCAAACAAAGATATAATTCATAATTTAATTAAAAAAATTATGCACCCTAAAAAATAAAAGAGAGGAAAGTAGCTTAGAAATTTCTTTAAAAAAATTGCTTTCAACCTTGAAAATAAAAAGAGATGAAATCAAATTATGAATTCCATCAAATAGTTTGCATGCAACATATTAAAAAAAAAAAGAGTGTGTAGAGTTTTTACATTTTTTCTAAATGTTTTAAATGTGGGGTTTTTGTAGGGTTTTACAAGTTTTTTTATGGGGTTTTCTATATTTGTTTAGAGATTTTTACCATTTTTTTTACTATTTAAGAATTAAATAGACATAAATTTACATATAAATTGATAAATTACATACCTCTACTCTTCAGTTTGTAGGGTGGCATATATTCTTATTCTTCATCAAAAAGTGGATATGTTATTTTTTGTCATTTACTCTCAAGTTATTCTCCTTTTTTGTTGTATCTTTCTTCCCCTTTTTTTATCCCTCTCTAATTTTATCCCTAATTGATATATATTTTGTCCTTCTCTTATATCCCTATTTTATCTCCCTCTCTAATTCATTTTTATCTCTCTTCACTCTCCCTACTTTATATCTCTCTCAAGGTAAAAGTGAAATGAAATGGGGGGAAAATTTTACACTCCAAGTTTTATTTTTTAAATTAAATATTTGTTAAAATGCAATTTGTGCAAAATTTATGCCAAAAATGAGATTTTTTTCTTCTTTCAAAAGTAGAATGTTAACTCTAACTCAACTTGAATCAAGGCACTTTACACCCAAAATGTATATTAGTGAATGTAAATAATAGAAATGTAAAATAAAAAATAATAATATTAGAAAATAAAAATTTGAATTTAGAAAATATTAAATAATATGAGACATAAAATGTGAACGTAAGGTAAAAAATGAAGTTTGGAAGAACATATATCAATTTTGAGAGAAATAAGGAATATAGGCAAGAAAAAAACACAATAAATAGTGAAACATGAATATTCAATGAAATTGAATCAAAAGCAAATTTAAAGGTCCATAAAATGAAAAGTATAAGTTAAACATACATTATATGATATATAAAAATAGGCACAAGTGGGATAAATAAGTATAATAATCATGATAAAAAGAAGAAGATTGCAAACATTTGAATACATTGATAAGTAACACAAAATAAATAAGATTAAATAAATTAAAATAAAGAATGTTCATTTTGTAAACATAAGTAATTTATCAAGAGAAGCCAAAAAATATATATTTATTCATATCCAAGAAAATAATAATAATCATCAAAAGTCACACAATGAAAATCAATAGAAGATTATAGGTAAACATAAGGTGTTGAGGTATATGTACATGTATAAAACAACATGCTAACCTTCATGTACTCAGATTCTCAAGGTCTAGCTAAGATAAATGATGAAAGGGATTGTGGAGTGAGTGGTTTAGTGGTTTAGGATGACTCAATTAAGGTTTTGAATGGGAAGGGATGGTTGGTTATGTTGAATTAGATGGGATTAGGGTTTCAAGAAACAAGTGGTAAAGTATACATGTGTAAATACAAAAAAACATGGCATGCATAATTGTTTTCATTTAAAGTATTGAACTAATAAGTGATGGAGTTCCAATAACCCTCATAATGGTTAATGATAAAATAATGGAGCTCTTGATCAATACTAAGCTTAAGAACTTTGACAAATTTGGGTTAAAAGACCCTTGGGAATTTGTTGGCTCTGTCGGATTAGTTATGGCCAATCAATACCATCTACAAATCAAATGAGATATGATGATGCTAGACCCAATGATAAAATAAAATCCTTAGATTTGTAGGTTGTTAGCTTGGAATACTAAATTTTAGGTGGGTCTCACTATTATATCTTCTATTTGATGGTTTTGTTCATCAAGATAATTAATTTGGTTGATTATAAGGTTAGGTATGTGATTGTAATGGAAATTTTCTACTCTAGGCTATGAGTTAATGTCATGCTAAATCTTGTTCACTAGTGCAAGAGCCAATATTCTAGGAAATGTTCCTACTCTATGGAGATTGGTTTGTTTTAAGAGCATCATCCAAGAGTGAGTTTACATTGTTTGGATATTGAACCTTATTGATTATTTTCATTTTATTTTTGGGATATTTACTTGTTATTTTTTAGAACTAAATATTGCGTTGTAGAAAGTTTTATACTTGGTCTTATTTTGACAAGGTTATGATTTGATCTTGTTTTGAGTTTTCAACAAGGATTTGCAAATAAAAATAAAATTATATTATTATTATTATTATTATTATTATTATTATTATTATTATTATTATTATTATTATTATTATTATTATTATTATTATTAAACAAAAATAAAGAAGAAGAAAAAATCACCAACCTGACCAATGTAGTTATTAAGTGAAGAAGGAGTTGATATAGATGTTGAATCCTTAGATAGCTAGCTCCTTATGTGTTACTCAAATGGTTACCATGGAACTATCTAACAACATGAAGACAAATAATTAATTTTTTGGAGGAATAAATAACTAAATGGTGGTTGGTTGCTCAAGAAAATGAAAGGGTATTAGCTATGAATTCATGAGTACCTATCCCCAACTTGTGTGAATGACTAGAAGACTATTGTAAAGCTTAGAATAATTTATTCAAAAAAATATAAGATAGACTTTGGATATGTAAAACTTGTAAACTCTAATTTTTATTGTAATTTTTGAATCCAAAATTCTATAAAAAATGAAATACTTGTAAAAAAGAAGTTGTGAGGATTTAATTGAAGTTTGACTGGGAGCTTGTTTAATTTAACTTGGAGGATATTGAGATTGACATAATAAATATTAAGGGTGTATTATGGGATCAATAAGGTGAACTCAAGATAAAATAATAAAAATGGAAATGGAAATCATGAGAACTCAAGTCTTGGGAATCAATTTTAAAAGACTTTATATAGAGATGGATTTAACACTCTATGCAGGAGGTAGTTTCAAAACTATTGTGATTATTATATGAATTGACATGGTGGCTACCTAAAAATTGAGGTGGTTTCATGGACCACTATAGTGGGTTTTCCATGATTTTCAAGTTTTAAAACCTAAAGGCTGATGACTACAAAATAATTTTTTTTGAAGTCTATGAGGGCCATAAAAGATGCAAAAGACTAGTAAGAAGGAGAGGACCAACATGAGCTTGTTTTAGTGGAGATCATCACATCATCTTGAGATTTTCATGAAATTTTGCATTGTATATTATTTAGGTGTGTACATATTAACCCCTTGGGAATAAATCTCTTAACGATTTTGGAAAGGGTGTTTTTATAAGTAGTGGCACATTGAAAGAAAATGAGGGTTAGAAAACTTACCTCACTTAAATGTGAAATACAACCAAGCCAAATGAGATGCCATTATGAATTACATCCAATAAACATGAGTCAAGTGTAATTTAAAAAAAAATAGAAAATATACCAACTAATCAAAACATAGACAAATGTTAGTTACTTTTTACATAGGGATGAGAATATTATCTAAACATTTTTGTTAGGGGATTGATCTTTGTGTTGAGTGGTGTTAAACTATAATAATAAAATTAATAAATTACATACTTTGAAATAAAATTATGAAAAATAAAATGTTAAAATATTAAATGTTTGATTTTTCAAAGGTTGGTTCATAAATACATCATAATATACAAAAAAGTAGTTTTTGAAGGAATATTTCCAAAATGAGAAGTCTTTGAAATTTAACGAGTAATTAAATGAAATACATATTGAAAAATTCCCAAATTTATAATTCATTTTTCTTATAAAATTTTGATAATTTTTTCTCCAAAATATTAGACATAATCATGTGAAAGAGCAACCAAATTGAAGAGGATAAGGAGAGGATGGTAGCAGTACGAGTGGCAAATAGTGTTGTGCAGACACATGTGAGTTATATTATTTTTTTAAATTTATCCCTTGTTGAGAATTGTTCCTATTTTTGAGGTTTGTCATTGATGTCAAAGGTTTTTGAGAAAAGTGTTCATGAGGTCATTAAAGAATGTAGCTATGAGAGAGAATATTGATCATTGTTGTAGTGTTTTTGAGAGTGTAAGACATGATTAGTATATTTTATTATGAATACATGAGTGATTTTAAGGTCATCATGGAAGTTCCTTTTTGTCAAAGTTGTCAAGTGTTTGAGCCTAGTAAATGTCTTGAGAAGGTATGTGCATAAGATGACTAGTCTTATGCATGAAGGGTCATGATGGATTGGTGATATGAATGCACACAAGACTGAGAAGTTGTATGAGGTTGCTTGATTATGTGATAATGGTGGAGAGAATATTAAAATATTCATTAAGGTTATTTTCAAGGCCTAATGTGATTTTTAGGTCAAGGTTTAAACAAGCAAAGAGAGAGAAAGTGTGGCCTGATGAGGGGTCATGATAAAATTTTAATGTGTATAAGATCATATAAGCATTTTCAGTGATAAGGTATGTTTTTTCAAGTTTTATCATAAATTTTAAAGTAAAAATTGGAAGGATAAGGCATGAAAATGTGTTCTAAGGTCTCTCAAGTGCACAAAATGAAGGTTTTTCTACCTGAGAAGGTTTTTATTGTGATCATTATCTCATAAAACCTATGCATGGTAACATAAAATATTCATGGTATAATGGTAAGGTTCCTATCTCAATATTCCATACATAATTTTCTATATTAAGGGGCTATGATTTATGAATGATCGTGGAGAGTGGAAATAGGTTTAAACCCTCTTAGAACCCTAATTGTCACTCAATGTTGAATATATGGTTCAAAAAATTAAATAATGGTCTCAAATTACTATAAAAAATATTTTATCTTGTATTAAAATCTCCTAGGAACCTCCAAGTTTGATTGAGTTGTCAAGTGTGTGAGTAGATTCTACATGAAAATGCTAGTTTCTTAGAGATTTGTTATAGAAATCATAGTTGACCAAGTCAAAGTATAAAATTAATTGGATTGATAAGGTTTATAATTTTATTTTATGTCCATGGTGTTTTATAAATAGGTTTTATCCCTTAGGTATGATAAATTGGTCATCCAAGTTAGCTAGTCACTAACAAGCCTAATGGTGGAAATAGTGAAAAACCTAGGAAATAATGAGAAAGTGATTAGGATTATGTTATCATGAAATATGGATTAATAAAAGTTCATGGATATATTTTTCAATAATTTTAATACAAGTTAATTTTTTGTATAATTTTTGGAGGTCAATTATTATAGTGAAAAATTTGCTCACAAGTTGACCTATCTAGTTTAGATGAGACAATGAGATACAAGGTTATGAGATTAGTATACAAGACCAATATTTCAATTTTACCATATTATATTTATATTTAAAAATGGTATAATTATATCATAAATGATATAATTATATCTTAATATTATAAAAATGCATAAATAGTCTTTTTAAGTGGTCATATATGTATTTAAGGTCATAATCACCATGACTGGTCTTTGAGGAAAACTAGCAATTATGAGTAAGTTTCAAGAGTGTTTTTTAGTCATTTTTCCATATATAATGAAGTATAAATTTATTTATGAAGTTTTTTATTTATTTTAAATTATGTTTATTTTTTTTATTTTCATTTTTTTATGGCCAAACATTGTGTTATATTTATTTGTTCAAGATAGACCTTTTTGTGTGTGTGGAGGCCTAATGTAAACAATATTAATGGCATGCTTCAAATAGTGATTGGAGGTAAGAGGTGTCATTGAAATAATATCAGATTGTTATGGGTATAATTTAGTTTAATATTAATTTTTTATACTATGTATTAATTTTTAAATTTCTCTAAAAAGATCAAAGGGTAATGTGTACTAATTAAGGCCTAATTGAATTGTCTTCTTAAGGCCTAAAGAAGGATTTGGTCCATTTGAGATATGGATAACCTAATTTAATGATTTATAAATGTTTTTGGAATGTCATAAGGCATAATATTTTTAATATATAAGTGGTAAAGTGTGTATGTATGACCAAGAGGTGTACGAGCAAGAGCCTAGTACAAGAACAAGGTCTAATAGGCCTAATTGACTAGTTAGAGAATGAGTGAGTGAAAGTGAAGGATATAAAAATTTAAAGAGATGAAATAGGTATTATATAACATAATAATGGTGTATATAAAATATCATGAATATCTAATATGGGTAATTTATATGAATATCAAGTTCATATGACCTAATCTATCTTGAAGAGACCTAGATGAGCGAAGAAGCCTAGAAGGTAGTTTGAGAGGGATAAAAGAGAGAAAAATTGAAGAAGGTAATCATCATATATTACATGAGTAACAATGTGATTTTAAGGTGCTAAAATTTTTTAGGTGGTTGAATTGGTATTGAGTCATCTAGGGGGTTGGTTCGTCCTTGCAAGTTGGTACTTGCTAAAGCCTAACTAGGTTGGTGCTTAGCTAGTTGGGGTTGAAGCTCAATGTGTAGTTAGTGATTCATTAAATTGTGATATTTTGGATTATAGGACTGTATTAAATTTTCATGGATCAAGGGGTTTTATTCCCCTTGAGGTTATCCCACTCATATGTGTTTTTTCTTGTGTTATGCTCATGTGAATGACTCTTTATGCATTGTTATATCTTTGTATTGCTTTGATGGTTAAATAAATGCTAAAGTACATGTGAAATAAAGTTTTAAAAGACTAATTCACCCCCATATTATTAATTATTATTACATAAATTGGTATTATATTCTAGTCCTTTAAAACAAGTCTAATAGATTGAAGGTGATCCTAAGATGCACAAGATATCTTGTGATCAAAAGGAAGAAGATAACATGTATGATTAAGTCTACTATGATAGTGAATAAGGAGAAGCTAAATTAGATATTAAATCTAAGATCATAAGTTAATTTTATAATTTTAAGCATCAAAATAAGATTTTCAAGGATCTTAGGAGTCAATTACAAGATGTCAACATAAGTTGTAGGTCAAAGGAAGTTGAGTATGACCAGTTGAAGATAGAGCTAGGTTCCTTTAAGGTTGAGCATGAACAACTCATAGACAAAATCAGAAAGTTTGAGAGAGAGAATTAAAATTCATAACAAGTCAAGAATACCAACATGAAAATACCAATCAAGCATCCTAATGCAATAAAGGATAAGTCATCAAGGGACCATGGGAAAAGGAGTAATAAATCAAGAGGTAAGTAGAGAAATGTTTGCTACATCTATCATAATATATGACACATTGAAATATTATGCTCTAATAGAGTTATAAGGACCTCAAGATTTAATAAGGTATATAAAGCTCCTAGAATGAATGAGAATAATCAAACATTGGTATGGAAGCCAAAGCAAGTTAGGACTAATCATATTGAGATCAAGAGTCAATATGGACTATTTGCTAAGGAGGAACAAAAGACTAAAAAGGATTATATGCTAGTCAAACTACCTTTCACATTCAAGATGAAGACATGAAATGGTATATAAATATTGGTTTCTCAAGCCACATGACATGAGATAAAAATAAGTTCATCTCATTGAAGAATAATTTTGTATGAATAGTGAAGTATGGAGACAACACAAATGCTAATATAGTTGGCAAGGGTGTCTTGAGTTTGGACAATGGGAAGAAAAAGACACAAAATGTGTTGTATGTGGAAGGTTTGAAACATAAAATTCTTAGTATTAGTTAAATTTGTAATCAAATACACACACTAACCTTTCATGATAGAGGGTGTGAGATAAGGAGAGATAAACAAAGAAGGCTAATTACCAATGCTAAGAGGATTGAGAACAATATATATGTATTGAATGAGATCAAGAAGGAGAGATGCTTTATGATCAATATGGATGAAATTTGGCTATGTCACAAAAGGTTAGGTCATCTAAAATTTAAAAATTTGGTCAAGATAAGCACTAAGAAGTTTATGAAGAACATGCCTAAGATCACCAAAACTACGAACATACTTTGAAAGGCTTGTCAACATGGTAAGTAAATTGGAATAAGGTTCAAATATAAGGATTAATCTACCACAAGACACTTAAAATTAATATATATTGATCTCTAGGTTTCTAAAAGAATTCAAAGCATTAAAAAAAATCCTACTTCATGTTACTCATAGATGACTACACAAGAATGACTTGGGTTGTAATCTTAAAAGAAAAGTTAAAATATCTTGATAGGTTCAAGGCATTTAAGGATCTTGTTGAGAATGAGGCGAATTGGAAGATTAAGTGCCTAATATCTAACAAAGGAGGAGAGTTTTGGTCCAATGAATTTGATGAATTTTGTAAGGTTTAAAAAATAAGGAGATAGTTCTTAGTAGCTAAGACACCTCAACATAATGGGGTAGTGGAAAGAAATAATAAAACAATTCAAGAGATGGATATAACTATGCTAAATTAGTCTATATTTTTTATGGATATTATAGAGAGGCAATAAAAATTTCAATCTACATTTTGAATAGAGGACATATAAGGAGTAATGGAAATAAGACTCCTTATGAACTATGGAAGAGTAGACCTGCTAATGTGTAACACTTTTGAGTGTTTGGGAGAAAATGTTTCATCAAAAGAGATGATGAATACTTAGGAAAGTTTTATTCCAAATATAATTAAGGTATATTCTTAGGATACTCATCAATGAGCTTATCCTATAGATGTTATAATAAGAGGTTATAAAAGATAGTGGAAAACACCAATGTGAAGATTGATGAGACAAAGAAATCAAAATCATAATCAAAGGATACTTTAGAGAATCTAGATTTCAAGAATGAATAAGAAATATAGAGGTTGATGAGGAAGAATAAAATGTTGAGGAGAGATAGGAATCAAAAGGTCCCTCAAGGAAAATTTAAATAGATCACCTTGAATCTAAAATCTTTGGTAATAAGAATGTAGGTATGTAAACAAAGAGAAGACTGGTAATTAATCTAAATCAAGATAATGTTTGTCTATTATCTAAGATTGAACCTAAGAATATTATATAAGAAATAAAAGACAAATTTTGGATAGCTGATATGAATGAGGAGTTATACCAAATAGAGAAGAATGAGACTTGGGAACTAGTTCCCAGGCCTAAAGATAAAAATGTCATTAACACCAAGTGGGTGTTTAGAAACAATTTGAATGAATATGGAGAATTCACTAGGAAAAAGGCTAGATTGGTATGTAAGGGATATGTATAAGTTGAAGGGGTAGACTTTGAGGAGACCTTTTGCCTAGTATCAATATTGGAAGACATCAAATTATTTCTAGCATATGTAGGATTTGAAGGGTTCAAAATATACCAAATGGATGTCAAATCTACCTTTTTGAATGGGAATTTGGAAGAGGAAGTGTACATTAGGTAACCTAAATGGTTTTTACAATTACATGATAAGGAATATGTTTTAAGATTAAAAAAGGCTCTCTATGGTCTAAAATAAGCTCCTAGAGATTGGTATGCTAGGTTGGACAAGTATATGTTGGATCATAGATTCAAAAGAGGAGTTGTAGATAGTGATCTATACATAAATATAGAAGATGAACATCAGATGATAGTAGTTTTCTATGTGTATGACATCATCTTTGGTGGAAACAATGAGAAAATGACCAAGGCCTTTGTAGAGGTGATGAAAAAAGAGTTTGAGATGTCCATGCTAGGATAACTATCATTTTTGTTTGGGTTATAAATCACTCAATATAAAAAAGGTATCTCCATCTCACAAGCCAAGTACATAAGAGAGATGTTTAAGAATTTTGAGATGAAATATTACAAGGTAGTTAGTATACCCATGATCACAAGGTGTAAATTGAGCGAGGAAGATGAGTCTCCAAATTTTAATCAAACATCATATAGGTAAATGATTGGAAGTTTACTATACACCACTACCTCTAGACCTAACATCATGCAAGTAGATCCAAAGGAGAATCATCTACAAGTATTCAAAAGGATACTCAGGTATCTCAAGGGGACTATGGAGTATGGGTTGTGGTATATAATAAGTAAGGAGTTCAAATTGATAGCCCCTATATATGTAGATTAGTAGAAAGTCTAGATGATAGGAATAGTACTAGTAGAGGAGATTTATTCTCAGGTGGGTGCCTAGTTTCATGGATAAGAAATAATCAACCATTAGTAGAATTGTCCATGTGTGAGGTTGAGTAAATTACAATAAATTCATGTTTCACTTAGGTCCTATAGATGAGATAGACCCTAAAATACTACAAGGTGGAGTATGATGGTCATAGCCCTATCTATTTTGATAATATAAATGATATAAGTGTCTCAAAGAATCCTATCATGTATTCAAAGACCAAACACCTTTCCATCAGGTATCATTTTCTAAGAGAGTAGGTAAGTGAATAAAGTGTTAGACTTGGATATTTTTCTACACAAGATTAGATTGCAGACATCTTGACCAAACCACTTCCAAAGGTAACATTTAAACACCTAAGACGAGAATTGTTTGTAATTCCTACCCCGAGTAATCATTGAAGAAGCCAAGTACTTAGGGGGAGATAATCATGCTCATTATCTCCAAGAAAAATTGAGTTTTTCCAAGAAGGTATGAATTTATATAGGGGGAACATGTTTTTATTATGTATAATAAAATCATAGTCCTTTGTGTTGAGTATTTTGGTTACAAGGAGTGTGATCCAAGGAGTTATAAAAATCACTTTGTCATTTATGTCAAAGGGGAAGAAAGACTAGAATGGGGAAATAAGAATGATCAGTATGGAATGTGTTTTTCCATCAATGAAAAAGAGGGGATTGTTGAGCATTGTTACTATTATTGAGGTTTGACATTGATGTTGTCATTGATGTCAAAGGTTCTTAAGAAAGGTGTTCATGAGGTCATTGAAGTATGTAGCTATGAGAAAGAATATTGATTAATGTTTAAATGTTATTGAAAGTGTAAGAAATGATTATTATATGTTCTTATGACTTCATTAGTGATGTGAAGGTCATCATGGAAGGTCCTTGTTGTCAAAGTTGTTAAGTTCTTGAGCCTAGTAAGTGTCTTGAGAAGGTATATGCATAGGATGCCTAGTATTGTGCATGAAGGGTCATGATGGCTTGGTGATATGAATGCACACATACATGAGAAGTTTTATGATGTTGCTTGTGTATGTGATAATGGTGGAGAACACATGAAAATAGGCAATAAGCTTAGTTTCAAGGCCTAATGTGATTTGTAGGTCAAGGTCTAAGCAAGAAAAGAGAGTGAATGTGGCCTAATGAGGGGTCATGATCATATTTAAAGGTTTATAAGCTCATATAAGCATTTTCAAAGATAAGGTATGTTATTTAAAGTTTTCTCATTAAGTTTCAAGTAAAAATTGGAAGGATAAGGCATGAAAATATGTTCTAAGGTCTCTCAAGTGCACATAATGAAGGGTTCTCTACCCAAGAATGTTTTTATTGTGTTCATTATCTCATCAAACCTATACATGGTACCCTAATATATTCATGGTAAAATTGGAAGGGTCATATCTCAAATTTTTAGGCATTAGTTTTTGGATTAAGGGGATATGCTTTATGAATGATCATTACGAGGGGAAATAGGTTTAAACCCTCCTAGAACACTAATTATGACCCAATGTTGAATAAATGGTTTAAAACATCCAAAAATGGTATCAAATGAATATAAAAACTATTGGATCTTTTATTCAACTCTCCCAAGAACCTTTATGTGTGATTGATTTGTCAAGTGTGTGAGTAGATCCTACAAGAAAGTGCTAATTTCTCAAAGATTTGCTATAGCAGTCAAATTTGACCAAGTTAAAGTATGAAAATAATTGGATAGATAAGTTTGAGAATTTTATTTGATGTAAATTTTGGTTTATTAATAGGTTCTATCCCTTACATATGTTAAACTGGTCATCCAAGTTAGCCAGTCACTAACAAGCCTAATGGTGGAAACAGTGAAAAAACTAGGCAACAATGAGAAAGTGATTAGGAATGTGTTATCATGAAATAAGGATGAATAAAATAACATGGAGATATTTTTTAGGAATTTTAATACATGTTTATTTTTGGTATAATTTTTGGAGGTTGATGATTATAGTGAAAATTTTACTCACAAGTTGACCTGTCTAGTTCAGATGAGACAATGAGATACAAGGTTATGAGATTGGTATGCAAGACCAATATTTCCATTTGACCATATTATATTTACATCTATAATAGTATAATTATCTCATAATATCATATAAATGCATTAGGAGTCTTTATAAGTGGTCATATAGGTGTTGAAGGTCATTATCACCATGATTAGTCTTTGAGGAAAACTGGTAGTTTTGAGTAAGTTATAGGAGTGTTTTTGAGTCCTTTTTCCATATGTAATGAAGTATAATTTTTATTTATGAATTCATTAAGGTATTTAAGGTTTTGTGTATATGTTTTATTTTCATGTTTTTGTGGCCAAACATTGTGTTATCTTAAGTTGTTCAAGACAAACCTTTTTATATGTGTAGAGGCCTAATGTAAACAATACTAATGGCATGCTTCAAGTGGTGATTGGAGATAAAAGGTTTCATGGACATAACATGAGCTTATTATGGGTATATTTTATTGGAATAATAAATTTGTATGCTGTTTATGTATTTTTAAAGTTTTCCAATAAGATCAAAGGGTAACATGTACTAATGAAGGCCTAATTGAATTAGGTATCCTTAAGGCCTAAAGAAGGATTTGGTCCATTTGAGCTATGGCCAACCTAATGTAATGATTGATTTATGTTTATGTAATTTATTAATTCCATTTTTTTAATATCTAAGTGGGCAAGTGTTTATGATTTACAAAGAGGTCTATGATCAAGAACCTAGTATAATAACAAGGCTTAATAGGTCTAATTGACTAGTTAGAGAATGAGCGAGTGAAAGTAAAGGATATAACACTTTAAAGAGTTAAAGGATGTATTATAGACCATCATAATGGTGCATATAAACTATCATGAAGATATATCATGGGTAATATATATTAATATCAAGTTAATATGACCTAATATGTCTTGAAGAGACCTAGATGAGTGAAGAAGACTAGAAAGTAATTTGAGAGGGATAAAAGAGACATAATAATTGAAGAAGGTGATCATCATATATTGTATGAGAAACAAGATGTTTTGAATGTGATCAAAGGTTTTAGGTGGTTGATTTGGTGTTGAATCATCTAGGGGGTTAGTTCCTCCTTGCAAGTTGGTGCTTACTAAAGCCTAGCTAGGTTGGTGCTTAGGTAGTTGGGGTTGTTGCTCCATGTGGAGTTGGTGTTTCACTAATTGTGATATTTTGGCATATAAGAATGTAGTAAATTTTAAAGGATCAATGGTTTTTCTTCCCCTTGATATTTTTCCACTCATACGTGTGTTTTATTATGTTATGCTCATGTGAATAACTCTTTATGCATTATTATATCTTTATATTGCTTTAATGGTTCAAAGAATGTTAAAGTACATGTGAAAGAAAGTTTTAAAATAATAATTAAAACCCCCATAAATAATTATGATTCCATCATCCCTAGGTTTAATTTTTTAATGAAAAAACATGTTAGGTCTAGTAGTTTTTTAAATTTATTGCATATGTGGGTTTATGGCATTGCATAGACTATAAAAAACTTTATCTTTTATGGATTTTTATGAATTTGGGGTATTTTTTTTATGGGTAGGGGGGAGGGGGGAAGGGGTTGAGGTAGATGAAATTTATTGGAGTAAATATAGTATAGGGATGAAACCACCAATTTTCATAAATCTATAGTTACACCTTTATCTGGTGGTTTAGGCTATTTTTGATGGTTATGCAACCATTGGTTGTAAAGACTATTAGTTGCATAACCAGCTACGATAGTTTTGCAACCATTATTTGTATTAAGTGGTAGTTTTACCACAAGGTAAAGTTAATTTTTTGGGGTAAGTTTTATAGTATAGGTAACTAATTCTAATTGTTTTTATCTTTATTTTTAGGGTGTCAACATCCAATGGAACACAACTAGGGAGTAAGAGTGGCTTTTTAGGGGTTTGGCATTATTGACATCCAATGAGTTGGATATTATAGACAAAGCAAAGAATATTAAAGTTGATCAAGTGGGGATTGTTACTCCAATGAGATATTTTATTTATAACCTATTAATTTATTAGGACACCGACCATAATAGTTTTTAGTTCCAACAAACCCTAAGAGAGTGGACTATCACTCTCACTAATGTTTACATAATTTTGAGATTTTTGGATATAGGAAAAGTGGTGAATCTAAGGGATGCCATAAGTAAAGGTGAGGCCTTGAGTTGGGTTGAGTTCTTTCAATACTTAGATGCACTTGAAGTGGGTACAAATTAGGGGGTGAGGTTAGTATGGGTTGAGTGGGAAATGATTTCAAACCTCTACAAGGAAATTATAAGTATCCTTAACTCCCAACTAGTGGGAGATAAGGGCACTAATCACCTAATATGTAACTGGGCTCTCATAGATAATATTATATAAGAGAGGAGATAGCTATTCTCTTGGGGCCAAGAGTATTTTCTTAGACCTATAAGGATATTTACACAATTTCTCAATTGGGAGATTTATTGATTAGCTACCTGATACTTATTATGTGCTAGGTATATGAGCATATGATACTCTACTAGAGAGGGGTGGTGATTAGAATAATAGGGGCCATAAAAACCTCTAGGGGTACATGCATGGTGCCTTTGAGGGATACATTAGAGGTAGTATAAATTCTAATGGATATAGATTTGGTAGTGATACCCTATTAGGGGATGGTTGGTCAATGGGAAGATGAGGTGGTTACATTGGTGGCATACAAGAACAAATTTTAGGTTTGTTATAGGAATGGATAGGTGGAGATGTAAATTGTTGACAACATACCCCAATAGTATGGGCTACAATATGTAGATAATCTACCTATTCCCAAGGCATTCTATAAGGGGGAATGGGATATTAGATATGTACAACTTGGGAGACTAGGGTGGTAGTGACTAACACTAAGGACTCATATCCCCATAGTAGTAGGAGGATGACAAAGATGAAGAGGACCAAAATCTATCCAATAGCTTGTGTCAAGAAGAGGGGAATTATATAAGTTACAACTATAGAAACTTCATTTTAACCACTTATGTGTCTAAACTACAATCAAGAGTGACATTCTATAATCACATGTGAATTTAATCCAAAATCATTGTTTAACCCAATGTAATTGTACAACTACCATTTTAACATAAAATCACAATGACACATCCCTAGTTAGGGAAATGAACCATATAAAAATATTTATCTCATTGAATTCATCTTTAATCAAATTGACCATTTGTAAATGTTATTACATGAAAATTACATGAATATTTGATTGACAAAATAATATTACAAGTGAACCATTATTCTAATTGATAATTAATCACCTTGATTAATTATATTAATCACTCCTCTAATGGAAAACTCCATGAATTTGGATTTATCTATTTTCATAAAATCAAAAGTGCTTTATTACCTCACATTGATGAAATCACTCAAGGCAGTCATTGGGAAAGAGAATGAGTGCAAGAAGATATTACACCCCATTTACACACTCTTCCTCTTACACCTCTCTTACACATTACAAGAGGATTAATGACTTCACTTTCCTTCCAAATGTCTTCTACACTCCAAAATGGTCTTACATGACATGTATTATAAATTCCATGTATGCAATCATGACTTTGAGCATTCATCCTCCACCTTTGATCTTGATCATAGATCAATGGTTGAAAATCATAATAAAGGTCTATAAATTGAGGTATTTATCTCCATTATAAACATTTTTTCTTGAAATAAACTTACTATGCCAAAATCACACTAGAGATTCAACATTCTCATGCCAAGCCAAGACAAAACATAAAGTGGACAAGGAGATATGTTGCCCATGTGGAATAAAAATTATAAAAGAATACTAGTTCATAAGCTGAGCTCAAGCCTCTTTTAATGTCATTTCACAATTTATTATCCAAGGAAGGGATATAGTTAGTTTTGTCTTCTATTTTGTATTTGTTTCTTTTTTACCATTTCTCAACCTAGGGATTAGGCTTAGGATATTATGTTCACTAGATTATTTTAATTTTATTCCTTAATGATTAGACTAACATATTTTGTATTCCTAATATACATAATGACACACTCAGTGGAACCCCTACTCACCCAACAAACATTCTGATACCTTATTCATCATCCTATCTAGAAGAATTAATTTAAAAATTGAATAGATTATTTTATTTTCTCTTACAAAACTTGAAAAATCTATTTCAGTTGAAATCAATTATTTCACCTTGAGTATCAATGAATTTCACTACCTCTCAATTGGAAATTTCATTTTAGAATCAAATCAATGATTTTGATTTTGATTTTAATCTTTTTCTATCTTTTTTCAGGACATTGTAATTGATCATTTCACCTTTTCATCATTTTTGCCAATTTCTTCAATAGTTTCACCTTGTCAATAAATGGTTTCATACACTTACAACAAGTGGTTTCACTTTAGAATCAATTATTTTTCTCTCTATTTTTAACTCTTTTTGTCATTTTTTATTCTTTCATAATTGGCAGTTTAAACTTTTATGTATTTTCACCAATTTATTTAATGGTTTCACTCTAAGAAAATTTGTACTCTCTTCCTACTTTTTGGTGTTTTCACCTTTTAAGCCTTTTTGCCAATTACATCAGCAGTTTTAACCTATTTTTCAATAGTTTCATCATATTTATGTTTCTACTAATTTATTCATTCATTTCACCCTATTAATTGGTGGTTTCATTAAGCTTATCTCTATGGTCTATTTGCATAAATTAGTTGTTTCACCCTATGCCAAAAAATTGAGAGTTAAACAAACTTCATTTTAACTTCCTTATTGAGTCCAAAACTCACTTTTGAAACTACTAATCACTCTTATGGTAGGACCTTGACAAAAAATTAGATTTTATACTCTATACAAATCAAATTTATTATTAATGCATCTTGATTTGGTTTTAAATATAACTAAATTTTCATTTTGTGATCTAAAAATAACTTGTTATTTAGTCATTTCTCTTCTTGATTTCAAAGTTTTTACTTCTTGAAAGTTGTGAATGTCTTATGAGGTTCTTTGTGCATATGCTCTCCCATTTTGGGTGACCCAAAAAATGTAAGGTTCCTATTTATTTTTATCTTGAAGATTACCTATTATGATCTTTGCTTGACCTTTTGGGGGAATCATGTCAATCAAAATGACAATACCTTCCTTTTTATTTTTAATATGTAGGGTGGAGTTCATCTCCTTCTCATAAGTCCTTTAGATGTGGGGACTAGTAATTCATCCCTCAACATTAATACGAACCCTATTTTATAATAGGGACTATAAATTGAGGTTATGTAAATGATATATTAGCTGTAATGTCCCTTAGAGCATGATTTTTATAATAACACTTCACTAAAATCTTAAAGATGAAGTGATCACGAAGGGACAAGACCATTTGGAAAATGGACCATTAAATATTGAAATCAAATTTAATCAATTTTGTCTCACATACCAAAAGGTATATTTTGAGAATCTATAAATCCAAGTAAAACTTTTAAGACTTTTTTTTAACACAAAATAGTCATTGATGCATAGGTGTAAAAGTAACATACCCTGAAGATTGCCTTAATCATACAGAACTTTTAAGAGAAGGGTAGTATTAAAACACCATCGATAAATTAATTAATTCTTTAAAGAATCTTAAATTTTATAATCCTTTCTAAAGGTGATTGTATCAAAATATCAAATGAATGTGATGCAAACATGTGTCAATTATTAGAATTAACTTGTAATGCTTGTGTGTTGATGCTTGAGTGTTGTGTCAAAACCTTGTTTATAATCAAACCAAATCTAAAAAAAAAAATTCCAAAGTCAAAACATTTTCTAATACATACTCACACAATGAGTCATTACTCTACCAAAATTCTAGGTCAAAAGTTACTCATGCCATGTTAAAAATTGTATAAGTGCCTATCTTTCTTGTCTAAACCACACCATTATATTGTCTAATTTAAGCCAAGTCCTAGTCCTAATCCCAATTACAATTTAAAACTAATTTAAGACTAAAATATGAATTCTTATCTAAATTATGTCATTATTCCATTAGTTTTATTCCAATTCTAGTCAAATTATTCCAAGGTCAACCAAAGTTATTTCTTTTCCAAATCCAAAGTTAAGCTTATTTTAAAGTCAACAAGTAGTCAACCCCTTTTGGGAGGTCAAAAGTCAAATCCTAGTGTAATCTTGATTCAATATTATCTTAAGCTAACTTTGTTCCAATGTTCATACATTTCAAATTCTAAATGCCTTAAGTTTCCAAGATCGTAAAGTCAAGTATTAATAGTTATTCTAAGCTATCAAGTTTGTTATATTCATTTACAAGGTCATATTTCTAAGATTAAATCCTTTCAATTCAAAACCAAATTCAAATGTTTCTAAAATCCAAACATTGAACATTTACACTTGAAACCATTGTACCTAAGACTTGTGCACACATTTTGGGAAACACATCTAATCCACATAATGTTTCTTGTTGAAACCATTTACATTGATTTACCTTTTTATTGGTGTATTCCAATTTGATATTTTTTTGGGCATAAGTAAGACACCTTACTTCAAACATTCCCAAGTTCCATTTTGAGTGAAGTTACATACCAAATCAAGGAAAGTTTCAAATATTTAATCTTTTCTCAAAATGAAGATCATAATCCTAAACATGCTTAAGTACACATGAAATGGGGATATTAAAAACCCATATATACAACCATATGGGTATGAAAAATATGAACATGTTGAGACTAATCAAAAATACTTTACCAATGTGACAACTAATACACAAACAAACCCAAAACAAAAATAATTCCCAAGTGTACTATCCAGTACTAATCTCAAACAAAATTGGTAATATATATTGGATATGCCCTCTAATACCAAATATGGAAAAGATTGGTTTATGTGCCAACTCTTTAATAAAAAAGATGAACATCTTGTTATATTTTTAGAAATGTTGGATAGATTCCCCCCTATATTTCCCATAAAAGATTTATGTTATTTGGTTAGACCCCCTAAAGAATCACCTCTTGTATTACTAAACAATCAAAAAACTTCTAACCAATATCAAAATTTCATACTAGCTTCTGATAAGGCTTATATAGTGTCCAACAAGGGAAAGGATCAACTCATTGACAAGTCTTCTCAAAGATAACTTATTGCCTCTCAAATCCATCAAACTAATCAGGCTTTATATACTCTTTCTAACTCCCTTACTATGTCAGATATTCAAAATACATCACTAATAGAGATAAATCCTTTAACTACATAACTAGTGTATTTTTTAAACTTATCACATCTTTAATCTAGATCTATTTTCCAACAAGACATTAGTGGTACATTTATTTATCACACCTATATCCAAAAGTAATCTAGTAACTAATCTTGATTCAAATATCCCCATGGATTATTTCCAGTATATGGTGGATAAATATTAAATAGGTTACTTCACTCCATATCAGGTTCTCTTTAGAAAACACAAAACATTACTCCAAATTACCAATAGAACATTTCTTTCAACATTCTAGGCACTTCACAATAACATGTTGTGACCATGCCTAGTCCGTAACAATAAGTTGAAAGTAATAATCCATCACTTCAACAAGTGGTAAGTTTCCCCCCACTTAATAAAGTGTCAATCAATCCTCAACAAATATTTTATAATCAACAACATTTTTCTATTAGTCAACCACTTGTCACTTGTATTTCACAAGGGGCCTCTTCGAGCCAACAGCATGTTCCACTTAACCAAAAATAATTTATGCCTACATGACATATTCTAAATAATCAATAGTATATTCCCCTCCAATATCAACAAGTTCTATTAAATACCCAACAAACCATTCCTCCATTTAGGCCTAATTCCCCTCTAAATAAACACTGCACTTAGCAACAAGTGACTTATACATAACAAATCCCCTATCAACAATACAAATCTAATCAAAGAGTGAGTAGTCTTGGTAGAACCAATCATGTACAAATTAAAAAATATTCTGTACCAAATTTTTATTTGGGTCAAGGTAATTTAACCACTTCCTCTCACTTCAGTCCCACTTTTCAAGATTTGTAGGAACATTCAAGTAGGAAACAAAAATAATTTTTTTTAACTAGATGACATATGCTCTCATCCCTTTGATATGATCTATCCTCAGATAACTTTCTCACATCATTTTTAGATTCCTAAATTTTATAAATATAAATGAAAAGGTGATCCAAAGGAGCATATTAAAGATTTCATCACATTTCAAGAGGTTTTGATTAGTAATGTGTACCTACTTTACTTGGTTCCCAATAATTTGGCTATGCATACCATAGAATGGTTCCTTATTATACCTAAGAATTCTGCTAATAATTTTGATGAATTTTTAGAGACATTCATACATCACTTCTCTTATAATTTGTAACATGAGTTGACTATGGTTGACTTATGTTAGGATAGACAACTCGGAGTAGAAAGCTTTGCTATCTATTTACAATGGTGGCATGTATTGGCTAGTCAATTTTCACATAATATCCTCGATAATCAATTGGCCATAGTGTTTACTACCAATATAAAATTTTACATTGATTATAATCTTAGAATTAATTGAGCTAACACATTTGAAAATATGATTTCTAAGGGAATAAAAATTGAGCATCCTTATCGACAAAGCGATAATCAAGATTTAATCTTAGAACCATGTTTAGAATAAGGCTAAAACATAAGCTCCTACACAAGTGCAAATAAGTACATCAGAGAAGCGTAAACCATTCAAAAAGAACATAAATTTTGTAGTATATGGGGAACTAAATCCCAACATGTGTAAATGGTTTAATTACCACATGTTTAGTAAAACCAACCTACTCAACCTATCACTTTATAAAGACCCCCTATAAGAAGAGGTCATTATCATAATAGAGTTTTTAGTGATATTAGAGAGTATATTGAGATGGTTTTATAAAATATAAATGTTTTTAACATAATCATTTGTCTATTGGAAAAACTATTTCCATAAAACTAGCCTAAACTCGATTGGTATAAAGAGAATGACTTTTATGATTATCATTGGGTTAGAGGTCATTTTATTTGTAGATGAATGTAGCTTCACCATCTCATCCAAGATTTGATTGAATGTGGTAAAATAGATTTGGATAGTGTGGACACTACATCTAATTAGAATTTGGGTTTTATCAAAACCCTTTTCCACAACATAAATCCAAAAAAAAATTAGAATCAACATCAAGCTAACAACCAAAACCAAAACACGCCTCCTAAAAATAAGAATCGAAGATAGAATTAGTGGAAAAAAAATGGAATTAAGGTTAGGATGCCTATTCCAATCAAGTTAACTATAATAATGTCCCTTACGATGTCATTTTCATGTTCCTTGATTTGGTTTATAGCTATGGAGTTTTCTACATGTATTATTTCTTAAAATGACTTATGTACTTGCACTTTATGTTTTCTTACCTTAAGTATAAATCTCAGTTCTTACCTTGGTATTTATTAGTGCATGAATTCCTTTTGTTCCTTATATTTTATATAATTAATCCCCCTTCTAATTTTAAGAAATCAATCCTAATATTAGAAGGAATTTATTTCATTTTAAGTATTTAAGATCTACAAATAAATAGTGGTATGCTCTATTATTGGGTACCACATGAAATAAGCTTTGAATTATCTTAGGACCCACATGAAAAGGAAAAATAATATAGCAAAGAGGATCTCTAACTATACAACCATATTTTTTTACAATTATTGGATTATTTTATTTAAATATATTTCATTGAGTCTAAGTTTATAAATAAATTCATCAATGAATATATTGAGACTTGAACCATTATCAATTTGTAGACATCCTTTTCATGCCCATTTATAAAATATCATGTGTACAATGGTTCATTATATGGGTTATCATATGAGATATCACTATAATCAAAGATAATTAGAGTGGAATATTTTCTCCTTTTGATTGAGTTAACAACATCAACACAACCATTGATTGGATGAGTCTTCAAAACTAATGGCACATTATTAAAAGTTCTTCTTTAGCTAGTGGAAATTGTATGCAATTAGAAATGCATCAGATCTATAAATCAATCCTAGCTCAGAGAAGATAGATCCTACTTACACTTATGATTGGGGATACATTAGATAATCAGGGTCATGACCAATATGGATCAATTAAACCTAATTAAGGGATATCTTACCATAATAATATTACTAGGGAGGGTTCCAAAGCCTCTAGTCAATCAAAATAATGCAATAACCCTAACTAGGTCCTATGCTTTCATATTCACTAAACTAATAACAAGTAAAAATTTAATATAGTGCTCACCAAAGGTTGTGGCAAAAAGTGGGTGTAATAAACAATAAAATTAAACATGTATAGAAGACATATAATCACACCAACGTATACATAATCCTAATGCATGCAAGAGAAGTGCAAATACATATCTATTTACTCTTACAAAGGAGAAAAAAGGTTAGGAATACTTACCTCTAAAGATGAACCCATCAAACCTCTATCTCTCCCTTGGACAAGGTGATTTTAAAGAGGTTTTTATGGTATGTAAATATGATATGGATAAATCATCTCTAGGATACACAAGCTATCAATGCATCCAAAAGACTTCTCCATAAGATAAGATCCATATCTCTAAAGAAAGTATGAAATCTTAGGCTTGCTCATCAAGTAGAATGGTGGATAGGAAGATGCAAAATATATCTTACTTCCTCTCTTCTCTTATAAATGATGAAATCATTGTGTTTATATAGGTGGATCTAACCCTAGAACCTTCTAAAAATTTTGGTTGACAAGGCTGACCCAGTCAACCTAATATCATAATTGACAGAAACTCACTAGGTCATGGAATAGGTTAGCTAGGGACCAACCTAGATCTAAGTTTTGTCAATAATAACATAACGTTGATGCAACTAAAATAGTCATGTAAACTATCAAAAAGGGGTTTAGGTTAGGGAAATGGCTAATGAAGGTGGAAAATGACTAGAAAAGTGTGCAAAATAGGAGTCAAAGCTTAATGGAATCATTTTTAG
Organism: Torreya grandis; assembly: GCA_037957365.1. Taxonomy (NCBI): domain Eukaryota; kingdom Viridiplantae; phylum Streptophyta; class Pinopsida; order Cupressales; family Taxaceae; genus Torreya; species Torreya grandis. Next base: position 58,726 of record JARHVA010009635.1, read on the forward strand.
GAGACAAGTGTGTAGATAACAAGTGGAAAAAGGGACAACAATCCTATAAAGTATAAATGGTCTTCCCACCCCTTTATCGATGCATCCCTTAAGGCATGCACTTAGAGAGATTGAGACTCATTGGTTTTCTACAAGATAAAGAGAGTGAATAATTGATAAAAGTTTGAAAATATTATGTTTATACATATGCCCCACTCAAAGCTCATCATGTGCCACATAGGTGCAATAGGGGATGGTGATTTAAGAAAATAACATGATGACACATAATTTTGATGCTAAATAAAATGCATTAAGGATCAAATAAGATAAATGAAAAGATAAAATTAAAAAACACATACCTTTACTTACCTTAGTACTCTAGATAAAGAAGGAGATGTGAGAGATTAATAAAAAAGAGAGAAAAGTCAATTTTTTTGCAACATACACATATAATACTTAGAAATATTATCTATGACATCAGGATTCCATAACTTTTTATGTTTTAGAAAAAGAGTTATTAGAAACAAAAATATGATCAAAACAAGAAATCAAATGGTAAATATTTGAAGGGTAAATAATTTTGAATAGTTTTTATAAATAGGGATGAAAAAGAATTCATTTGATATTATTTTCTATTCTAAGAAAAATAGAGCTCTAAGAGACCTAGTGCGAGCTTAGAGAGCTAGGATGGTGAGGAGACGATAGTTGAGATGGGGAAGATGTATAGTGTCCATAGTGAGTGAAACAAGGTGAGTAACTGATAATTTTAATTTTTTGAGAATTTTTATTTGAAATTGAGTGTTTTATAAAAAAATGTTAATTAAGTAAAATATAGTTACCAAAATGAACCCTAGGAAATTTTTAGGGACACTAAGGGTTAAATGGGGTATTAGGGAAGGGGTTAGAGAAATAAATGCCTAAGGCATCTATGACAATTGGTCAAAAAATCATTACAATGAATGAACAAAGTTGACTAGGTCAATGTAGTTTGTAGAAGACAAATTTGAATAGGCTAAATTAGTAGTACATGGTCGACGTAGTTAGTTGAGGAAATGGGATGACTTAGTACTATATGGCTGACTTAGTTATTTCATAAGTGGTAGATATAGTACTACTATGTGAAATAAGGTTAAATTAGTTTATTAAGTCAAAGGTGACTAACTTAATAATATATGGAAGACTTAATTATTTTTTAAGTGGTTGATATAGTATTGTTAAGCCACAGGGTGGCTAACTTAGTGCTAAAAAGACCAATATAGTTTGAAAATAGGTTAATTTGGCCAAAAATGAATAAATTAAAAAAAACCAATTTATTTTTGTGAAATTTAAAAGAATGTATTTTGATTATGAGTGACATGGAGGTCTAATACATCTTTTGTTATTTGATTTTTGTAGAGATGCCAGAGATTTTGGTGATTGATTGATGCTTCATGGCTACCTAATCTATTGGATAACTTGATGGATGTTGATAGAGCTAGATTGGTCATGTTGTGTTTTGGAGACATCATGGATCTGAGGTGGATCCCACTAAATGTTAATCTCATGATCATGTTCCTAGGATCCTAGGAGAATTTGGCTAACACATTTAGATGGGGATACCATTGAGGTTGGTATCATATTGGAGGATGTCCATGCATTACTTAGACTACCAATAGGGGGTATATTAGTGATCATGGGGACATTGGATGACTAGGAAGAGAGATGAGTACTATCTTGATTGGTGACATGCTTAGATAAGATTTACTTAAGATTGAGGGTGAGTTTATTTGATGTTTATATTGCATAGATTCTAGATATATAGAAGGCTATGATAGGACTTATGATATCATGACTGATGTGTCACAAGTTAGATGATAATGTATCATTATACGTGATAGCCTTATGTCAATCCATATTAGATCAAGGGGCACTCTATGACTTGGGTTATGTCATTTGGATTTAGCTCATGCATGATATGTATGGAATGTTATCTAGAAGGTAGAATACCATAGGGCTAATGATACTAATGTGTGCCTAAATATATGAGAGGTTTTATATGTATCATCCAACTGGGTTGCCCCATGTGGTCTATGATAGGTTACCCTAGGTTTTTAAATGGAAATAAGATTAGGTGGCATGGGCTATGCCCCATGTGCCAATGCTATAAATAATCACATGAATAAAGATCATGTGGTAATCTTATGCATATATTGTGACTATTTCACTGAGTTGGGTGATTATGGTACTAGGTTTGGAATGGGTGTGGATCATAAGCCATTATACCTAGTGGTAGAGCTATAACTAGTGGCATGCTTATCACCCAAACCTGATGGCTCCTATAGTAGTGCCCACATTTTTGGCATAACATGTGAGTGAGATGAATGAGAGAGGTGGAAGAGAAACACCAGTTAAGAGATTAGAGATCAGACCATAATGTGTGAGACTTAGATTGGTTGAGCTTAATAACTAGTAGTTAGTGAGGGAATGGATATAGATGTAGGTTGAAATAAGTATCAAATATGGAACCATAATAGGAGGAAAAATAACTACCTTTATTTCACCACTAATGGAAATTCTAGTGGTGAGATAGAGCATAAAGGGTGGTGATCCAATATGACCCATTAGTCAGCCCAGGGTAAAGCTAGTTTCTAGAGGCACCATTGAGGAGAGGGAGATGTTCATGGGTGGTGACTCTAGATTTTGATTTGATTTAGATATGTCTCATAGATGAGGTGATTGGGAGATGAGATAATGGAGAGACCATGATCAATAGATGAGTAGATGGGGAGATGATGATTGGTAATACTAGAATAGGTAATAAATGTTTATGATTTTAAATTTTTGCAATAAAATATTAGGTGTATATGATTTTAGATAAATAGATTTTGAGATATATATGTGATTTCATATCTATTTGGTTTAAATTTTGTAGATCCTATGGATGAGGAGGTCATATGGGGATCCTTGGTTATAAGAGTGAAACATGATATTATGGATAGGGTGCTAACACCATACAACCACACCACATTGGATGATCCTATGGTACCATCTTCCCCAGCTTAGGTGGGATAGTCCAGACTAGTGGGGGAGGCTATGAGGTAACTACAGGTATGTAGATATGTGGTAAAACCATCAATAGTGATGGGATAAAGAGAGGTATAGGCATGGTAGGCCTTTGTTTAGGAGAGATTTTCACATATGGCTACCAATATCCATATGGGACAAGTTTAGGCCTAGGTGGCCAACCTATAGGGATAGGTAGTAGAATTAATATCTAGGACAACCTCATTACAATACACTATTCATAGGGGGTAGTCTGATGCATCTATGGGTAGAATGGATAAGCCATGAGATAGACATGATGGAGCTCAACCATAGAGATGGAGTGATATATTTATGTAATATTTGTATTTAAAACACATGATATATATAGAGATATTATATTTTGATAGTTAGATGCTAATATTATGTGTTATATTCTGGTTGTGGTTGTGGATAAATGGATATAGTTCTTTCTATCACATGTATTTTGATTTTGTTGTATATGCTATTGTAAATATATGTGTGGTGTTTTCTTTTATAGAATTATGTAGTACACATGCATGGTTAAAAATAAATGGACAAAAAAGACATGGAAAAGTATAATTAATCCAAAACAAAATTACTACACAGTGTATCATGATTGGAAATGCGTAATAATAAAAGATGAATAAGTATAAAAAACCAAAAATGTGGTAAACAAGAGGGAAAAAATTGTTTTGAAACCATGAAAAATATTGGCACCAAATTAAAACAAGTAAAATCACACTAAATCATGTTGGAAAATATGAAAATAATGTAATAAAATAGAACATATGGGAAATACTAATGGTATAAAAATAAATAAATAAAGTCAATAAATCATACTAAATCATATTGGGAAGTATAAAAGAGAAACAAAATTGGTAAAATGGTCATAAATTAATCACACTAATTCAAGTTAGGAAGTGGGAAAAACTTAAGAAAAATGGTTGGATTCTTACATGCAATTAAAAAATTAGATGATAATAGTGAAAGAATAATTAAGCAAGCATAAAACATACTAAATCAAGATGGGAAGCATGTTAATGATGTGTAAATCATAATCAATCACATCTTATCTCATATTTGACACATTTAATTTCATTGTGACTTGGATATTGGAAAATTTTATGGGGAAAGCCAGGTCCTATCCATGGTCTTACACTATAACTCATAAAGGGAACACCAATGGGTTAGAAATAATAGAAAAATATGGTAAAAGGGGATGTTTGGAATGGTAATGTGAAACATTTGGTAATTTATGAGGAACGTTAGATCCGATCTATGGTCTTAAACTATAACTCATAAATGAAATCCCTAAGGGAGTGATCAATGAACAAAATAATATTTCTCAAGGGTAAATATTATGATTATAGGGAGTAAAAAAAGGAATGTAAGAAGAATAATGTAGGAATATTATGAGAAGATATTAGGAGACATGATTCATGCTAAGGACATGAGAAGACACTAAGTGAATAGTGACTATCAATATACAAAGGATACCTACTCAATATAGGCACAAAATTGTGTAAACAATTAAGTGTGATACCAAGATCAACTCATGTCAGCATTTTTGAACAACAAAATTAAAATGGACCTACCTTCACAAAATGTTTCTCTGTTACTTAGGACCCCTTATAGAGTCATCAGTCTACTACAAAGATTGGGTACTTGCATGAGAAAGTAGGTATCACTATAAGATTTTTTATTCTCCTTTTCTAATCTATTAGCATATTGCACCTCAATGGACCTTAGCATTATCGTGAAGCTAGCTATTGATTTTGATCTTAGATTATAGAAAGGAGATGTGCTTAGGATCACATCTTTAGTGTGATTTAAATTTTTAAGATTTTGAATGTTGCCTTTTAGATAATTGTATTTTGTTAAATGATTTGGCTTTTGAATGTTTATGGATTTTAAGTTTCCTCCTCCATACAGACTTGGAATGACCAATCATGAGAGATAGAATGATACACATGAATGATCTTTAGGATTTAGCTAAAGGAAGCTAAGTATCCAAATATATAATTGACTATAAAACTTAGGCTTAACTATGACCCAACATGTTCTCTCAAGTCTCAACCATGTGTATGCTTAGTTTGCAAAAGGTAATAAAGGCGAATAAGGGGAGATCCATAGTGGACTAGTAAAAGGATATTGTAATGAGATGAATTGTTTTCTAACTGATCACATGGTAAATGAGGGATGACTAAAGGGAGTAGGGTTTATATAACCAAGTCAAAATAACAACTATCCATGTTTATAGAGATAAGATAGCAAACAATCATGAAAATGAATAAGATAACCATAAGAAATGAACTCAAAAATAAAAAGTATGTAATTATGAAAAATAATCCAAAAAGAACATAAGAAGAATAAAATAATCATAAGCAACATGTATTGTAAAACAAAAGTCATCATGTAAGATAAATAAGAGTTTGAGACAATTTCAAATGATATAAAATAGATAAATGTAAAGTTGGAGCACACATCCAATCAAAATGAGGAAATAAATGTAAAAACACCATGGTTTTGCTCATATTTATTAATATATTTTTCTAAATACAATATCCATAACATCTAATAAGTCTCTATGAAGTTAAAATTGGACTGTAGCCAAATTCTCATCATTCTTTAGGGAAAGTTGAGTAAATACTTTGCATCAAATCTCTTCAACAAAAAATATAGGAATGCCTAAGGATCATGTTGTAGAGGGATATTGTGTAGGGGATGATAAAGAAAAGTAATATTAGTGCAATATAAGGGAGATGAAGGGGTCACTAGTGGGGAATATTCCACTAGGTAAGGAGTCACCAATGGAGAGGGATTCATGGATGAGGGAAGGTCCATGGGTGAGGGAATCATAGGTGGAGAAATGGTAAGTGGGGAAGGGACCATAGGTGGTGGAGCCATGGGGGAAGAAGGGGTAGCCTTATTATAAGTGTGACCTATGGGAGGAAGAGTAGTAGGAATAGGAATGGTTGTGAGGTGATTCTTGAGATGCTACTGAAGGGTGTGGCATCAATTAGTGTGATGTGTACCACATTGGTGACAGCGATAATATACTTCTCCCTATTTGGGAAGATATTTAGGTAGTAATTTTAAGGGAGGTATAGAATTTTTTATGGGTTGAGGAGTGGTAGGATGTAATGTGTTGATATATTACCACATCTTACGATAATATGTGGATGAATGATTATCTATGACATAGAAGCAACATATACAATTGTGAGTAGATTTGGTAGGTGTACTCATAGAAGGAATGAAAGTAGAAGGTGAGGAAGGTTGGTATAGTGAATAGTCTCTAGTATAGTGATTGGTAACTTTATGAATTTACAAATATGGCTATTCGGCCCATTTGGTGGGTAAAGGAGCAAGTTTTGGTAAAGGAAGAAAACCATCACTAAGAGAAGGTGGGGTTGGTGGAGATATTAGGAAAGGCTCAACTAAAGGAGAAATAATATTGGAAATAGGAAGAGACTTAGATATAGTAGGAATAGGATCCAAACTAGGCTCAACTAAAGGAAGGGCAAGATGCATAGAAGGCTGAAGGATAGTCACAAGTATCTCAGGGATAAGTTAGCTAGAGGGGTCTTGGTATCTATCAAAGTGATAGGGACTAGTCATAGCATGATCCATAAACATAATCCTATGAGATTCTTCATAAAATGTAGGTATGCACACCATCTTTACCCTACAATAAAGAGGAAAAATGTTAAAATTAGGAATGATATAGGATGGAATGCTAGAAGATATATTGAAAGACTAAAGCAAAGAGGAATGATAACAAATAATTTTAGCATCTTGGGCTTGAACAAAACCTTTATAGAATGGATAATCTAAGGTATATCCATCATCATAATCAGGTGTATGAAGATCAATGGTGTATTTAGGGATGACCTTCTCATCTGATGTGGTGTGATAAATGGAATTTTGAGTCTTAGTTAAGATAATGGGTATATCATCATAAGGTGGATGATGGAAATGAGGTTACAAAGAAGGGAGAAGATGATAAATGAGATGAGGTGAGAAATATAAGTTTCTAAATTGATATTTATCTCATTAGGCTCATCATCATCAGAATTAAGGAGGTTCAAATGTATATTCTTGATTAGTTTAGGGTGACCATTGTAACCTTAGGTGGAATTGGTAGGAAATTTGAACCATTGACACTCATAAAATGGAACTCTTGGCAAGGTTTCAAGGGTAGGTATTTTTAATACACCATGGCCTTAAAATTGTTCAAAATTTTAAGGATTAATGTCACCTTGAATCCTATAGATGGCTCTATTATGAAGAAATTTGACACATTAGCAAGTAGAAAAAGTAACTGCTCTCTTGCGATGAGTCCATGGAATACCAAGTAAAATGTTATAGGATAGAGGAAAGTTTAAGATCATCACTTTCATGTGAATGGTGGAAGGTGGGATAGTAATGGAGAGCCACACACAACCTAAAGGATGCATCTACTTTCGGTCATAGCCTTGACATGTGTTACATGTGGATTTAAGATAACATTCATAATATCTAAGGGTTTTGATGAAATTGAAAGAGGCAACACAAGTGCCAAAACCCTCATCAATCAAATCATGCTTGACTTGGATATCATTAATTTGGATACTAATAAAAAAAGTAGGATCATCCGCATGAAGCAGAATCTCATCAAGGATAATAAAAGCAATGGGTAATTTGAGGGAAAGAGAAGTGTCCATTATTTCATCAATATATATGGATATATCTTCACACTGTTATAAAATTCTATCTTCTGATCTAGATAAGGTGACTTCACTTTCTACTAGGGGAAGATGATGGATGTTAATTTCAAACAAAATATGAATAAGACAATTATGATGTAGAGAGGTCCACATAAGTTTAAGAAATGGGATTTGAGATGGGAGATTAGTAAGATCCATAATAGGATCCCATTCATCATAACCCATAAGGGGACTATTGGAGAGAGGTGCAAAGTGTTGAAGGAGGTACCTTGAAGGAGGAGTCAAAGTGTATGTGAATTTATGTTTATAAGAGGTAGAAGGTTTAACTGGAAGACAAGTTTGTTAATTATCTTGAGAAGATGGGGTAGTTGATGTAGGTTTGGTTTGAGATGGATTAGAAGAAGTGTTAAATAAGGTTGAGTATCATTAGTGATGGGTAAAGAGGTTAGAGGATGGTATAAATGGTATGATAAGTGTTATCCAAAGGAGGTGTTAGAATTGGTTCATAAAAATATATAAGGTCTTCTTGCCCCAACTTTGTTAAGTGAGTTAGAGAAGAGTCTTGGATAACACAAAATTTGTGAGTTAGTTGAGGAGTGTGGATGGGATGAGGATTAATTAAGGTAACCACCCTTCATATATTAATCATATTGACCACATTCTCTTTAGGAGTGGGGTCAATAAGACTTTCAACATTATTGGTAGAAGGATTAGGCTTGTCTTGGTTATCTTGGTGATTTGGAAGAGGATATTTATAGATGGAAAAATGAGCATCAGCCTAGTTCAAAGCTTGAGATTTATTATGTGTTTCATTGGATGTGAAGGCAATGTCATAGGCTTGTTGACATTCACGAATGATAGAATCATGATAGAAGGAAATCCATAGCCAAATTATGAAGTTGCCTACAAGTTTCATGAGAATGATCCTAACTAGTGTGAAACTAACAAAATTTATTGGGATCATACCAAGATTTCATGAGATAAGTTGGATCAAGCTATTATAGAAGAGGCCTTGATATATGTTTTTGTAATTATACTTAAAGATAAAGGTTTATGAATATTGATGTTATTTGGGAAAAAGAGCATTAGTAAACAAATGAATGAAGTTGTCATCTACCATAGTATGTTCACATTTATTAGACAAGGTCTTCCATCATTAGATGAAATATTGTGTGGTTTCAGTCTCAAGATGCTTACAATTGATAAAATGGGCCAAGGTATTCTTAGGGAGATCATTAGTTTTGAACTCTTAGACTAGAACATTAACTAAATCTTCTCAACTAGTGATGGAATGAGATTTGAGTTGGTTGTACTAATATAAATCATCACCTGAGAGAGTCTTTGCTAGTGTCTTGGTAGCATAAAAGGTATTTAACTTGACCCTATCTTAATATAGATTTCCAAATGTTTTTAAGTGGAGAGTAGGATTGGTTGACCCATTGTAAGTAATGGTATGGGTGATACCTCCTATATCTATATTAGGTGATACCTCCTATATATATATTAGCAATTTGATATGTAAGAGGCTCATTTTGAAAATGCTTGATTGTTTTATTAATAAGAGGAGGTTGAGGGATAAGATTAACATAGGAATCTTGAAGAGGAGGCGGGGGAACATTTTGGTTATGCATGCCCCATGGAAATTATTGAGGGAGGGTTTGAAGATGGATAAGATGATTTTCTATTTACATCATTTGATTTTTATTGTTATCTTGGAAATCATTAATTTGATTAAGATTTTATAATAAGAGTTTATGGGTTTGAGTGGTATTATTGGCATTACAATTGGTATTAGTGGCTTGGGTACCACTTTGTGTGTTAGTAGTAGCTTGAGAATAATTGTTTGTGAGTGAGGCACTAGTGGAATAATTTGCTTGTGTGGTAAAATATGTACTATTAGAGGGATGAGAACAATCATCACTAGAGGAATGATTACCATGGGTGTAAAATTATTCATTAGTGGAATAATTAAGAAGAATAGGTCTCAGAAGAGGCCCACTAGATGTAGAACCTACCATGTTAGTAGAGATACTAGGCATGGAGGTGGAATAAATAAAAGAGGAAGATGTCATGGTATGAGAAGGGGTCAAAATAGAGGGAAGAGGCTTAGAAGTAAAGAATATAGTGTCCCAAAATCCATGTGATAATGTGGGAGAAGGTGAATAGGTTCCTCAAATTGACCACTTATCATGAGATGGTAAATAGTATAGGTATCTTTTCCTTGATGTTGAGGAAACCTATTGATGAACAAGAGAATTTATGGTGTATACTCTAATTCAGGTTGATCTTAAAATGAGAAGAGAGGATTGTGAAGAGAAGAGGAATGGGGAGGGGTCCCATAGTTTGTAGTATTAGTGGCTACATGCACATTAATTTCATCTAGGGTAGGAGCCACAAGTTATTTATGGGAGAACCTATTGGGGTTGTAAGACTCATCATATATATTGAATTCAAATAAATGTTATCTTAAAATATGAATTTAATGATGGAGAGAGATTAGGGAAGACAAAGTTGATGTAAAATCAAAGGAATAAAAGAGGTATATAAGAGTATAGAGTTGACCAGGTTGACATAATCTTGTAAATAGGGTATGAAATAGTCTAATAAGGATATAGGGTTGACTAGGTTGACTTAGTACTATAACTTGATTGGGAAAAAGGAGTACTAAGTCTACTAGGTCAACTTAGTACTATAGATAGGGAAATAGATAATCTGATAAGGATATAGAGTTAACTAGGTTGACTTAGTATTGTAACCTGATGGGTAGAAAGGAGTACAAGGTTGACTAGGTCAATTCAATACTACAGTCAGAGGAAAATATAGTCTGTAAGAGACTATGTCAAATATAATGACAGTGTAATAAAAATAGGAAAAATATTTTTAAATTTAATTAAAATAGGAAATGAAATAAAACACACAAGTATTTGGATCAATGAGAATGATCCAATTCGGGGCACATAACACAAGACCTTGCACCAATGATGGCCAATACAAGTTTTTTCAACAAAACATATAATGAATAGAGAGTAAGTATTCAATTAAAAATTAAATGCTAACTAAATGGTCATTCTAAGTATTAGATTATTATAAAGTGTAATTTTAAGTGTGACAGGGAAGTTGGTTGAAAATAGGGAGCTAGAAAACAATCTATGGATGGTTTCAAGACATTTAGGTTGAAAGGGATCTATGTTAGTAATGATACTAACTTGGTGTTAGGGCCTTCCCCCTCAATTTACAATCTTATAGTGATAAGGGTGTCGAGTGATTTATGAATATATACCAATAACCACATATTTATACTTAGCTAAAAAAACAAGTTAGCTTTCCCCTTGGTGATGAAATCCAAGTAGGTAGGCCTTATGAAGATAAATGTTAAATGCATTTTGAATATTCTATGATTTTTTAGTGTGTACAAAAAGAGAAAAATAGTGTAAATAAATAGTATTTTTAAAAACCACATAATTTGACTATGTGAGATACTTTAAGCATGTAAGTAGCTGAAAAATGAAAGTGTGAATTAATTACTCACACATATTTGTTAATTACCAAATTAAGAATAGTATAGAGTCAATTTAGACAACATTGTATGATAACCTTATAGAATAGAGTTGATAGGGTCACTAATATTCTATAGAAGCAAGAGTCCTTAAGAACTAAGTTGACTAGATCAACTTAGTCTTTTAGACAGAAGGCAAACTACAAAAGTAAGTCAACTAGTTTGACTTAGTTTGATGTAGGATTGAAATTTTGAAGACTATAAACTTGTATAAAATAGAGTTTTAATGAAGTACTGAATTGACAAAAAGAGAAAAATAGGAACCTTGGTAGGTTGGACGATGATTAGGATTGCAATTTTTTTGTTGAAGTGCCTTGATTATTGCTTACAAGTTATACCAACTATGTCAACTGAGTTGACCTAATTTTATGAAAACCCTATTTACTAAAGCCTATTAATATGACTTAGTCAACCTAGTCAATTTAGTTTTTTAATCTAGAAACTGAATGTAAGACTAAGTTGACATGCATGAATTAGTTTATTGTTCTAGATGTTGATTAAGAGACTAAGTTGACTTGCATGACTTAGTTTGTTATTATGGATGTTGACTGAGAGACTAAGTCAACCTATTCAACATAGTCTATTATCTATAATTGAATAAGAGTACTATGTAGATATTTTCTATCCAGTAACCTATATCTTATGAATACTTGCATAGAAACAATAGAGTCATTTTGATGTGACTATGTGTTAAACCTATGCAAATAAGTTAGAACTATACCAACCTGGTCAACCTAGTATCACAAATATAGAAAAAAATAAAATGATAGAAATGAAAATCATGAAATAAAACCTATAATTATTAGATTCACTTTGGGTTCAATAGAATGTATGCAATGAGAAATGCATCAGATTTATAAATCAATCCTAGCTCAAAGAAGATAGATCCTACTTACACTTATAATTGGAGATACACTAGATAATTAGGGTCATGACCAATATGGATCCATTAAACCTAATTAAGATATATTTTACCACAATAATATTAATAGGGAGGGTTCCAAATCCTCTAGTCAAGAAAAACTATGCAATAACCCTATCTAGGTCATATGTTTTCATATTCATTAACCTAATAACAAGTAAAGTAAAAATCTAATCTAGTGCTCACCAAATATTGTGGCACAAAGTGGGGGTAATAAAGAATAAAATTAAACATTAATATAATACATATACTCATTTAAATGTATACAAAATCCTAATTAATGGAAGAGAAGTATAAATACATATATATCTACTCTTACAAAGGAGGAACAAATTTAGGAATACTTACCTTTGAAGATGAAATTATCAAACCTCAATCTCTCCCATGGCTAAGGTGATTCACAAGAGGTTTTTATGGTAAGGAAGACATAGATAAATTATCTCTAGGATACACAACCTATCAATGCATCTAAAAGACTTCTCCGCAAGACAAGATCCATATCTCCAAAGAAAGTATGAAACCCTAAGCTTGCTCCTCAAGTAGAATGGTGGATAAGAAGATGTGAAATATATCTTACTTCTTATATTCTCTTAGAAATGGAGAAATTATTGTGTTTATATAGGTATATCTAACCCTAAACCCTTTTAAATCTTTCATCCAATAAGGTTGACTTGGTCAACCTAGTATCATAATTGACAAAAACTTACCAAGTCATGAAATAGGTCAACCAGGGGCCAATCTAGACCCTTAATAAGTTTTGTCAATAATAATATAAGGTAGATGCATCTAACATAGTCATGTAAACTATTATAAAAGGGTTTAGGTTAGGGAAAGGGATAATGAAGGTGGAAAATGACTAGAGAAGTGTGTAAAATAGTAGGCAAAGCTTAGGGGAATGGTTTTTAGGAGATAAGTGTGTAGATATAAAGTGAAAAAAGAGACAACAATCCTATGACTAACTATTGGTCTACCCACCCTTTCCTGGTGTATCCCTTAAGGTGTGCACTCAGAAATATTGATACTTGATGGGTTCCTGCAAGATAAAAAACATTAGCAATTGATAAAAGTTTGAAAATACTGTGTATATAGAAAATTTATTTTCAGTTGATTTATTATTGTGGTTTGGAAGATGGTTTGTGAAAATATTGAAGTGTTGGTATTTAGGTGCTCTAGACTCTTTTTTTATCATTAGATCAATATATTTATATTTAGTTTTTATCAATAAGATATTGAATGCTATGCTTAAAAGTTAAGCATGTATTTGAAGAATTATCTAAGACTATATGGTAATCACAAAATATGTTTGCATCATAATTTATAGATAAACATATTATATCATCAAAACACATTATAGGAGAAAAATGAATCATGTTACACTCAATAAATCTATTCAATACTTATTATGGACTTTAACTAAGCCTAAAAAATTTCCTAAGCTCATTTTTTAGTCAAAATAATGTTTAATGATGTTTTTTATATAACATTGACCAAATTATTGACATACTTATTAAATTAAAAACCATTTTCATTTCATATATGATTTAAATTTGACTTTTTTTCCAAAAGTTTTGAAATATTAGGAGTGGAAATATTTGATTCATACTTAAGAATATTTGTGTCTAAAATTTTGATCTCAAATTCTCTTATATAATGACAAAACTATTCAAAGGAATGATGAGTGTTAAATACTACTTTGTCTCTAATGATTATAATAAAAGTATTAGTAAATATAGTTTTGAGATACTTATCATGTGGTTAATATGTCATCTTAGTAACCATGGTCTTAAATCTAAGCACATATTCACTAATGGTTTTATTTGATCCTTGATTGATTTGAGCCAATTTTAAAAGATTGAATTTCACATCATTGTTGATTTTAATATGAGATAAGAAATAATAGATAAATTTTATTAAGGTAGCATGGATACATTAGGTAAAACATATAACCAATCAAGGGTACAATCCTTTAATTTTTTTGGAAATAACTTAGTTTATATGTTGTCATTTTGAGTGAAGACTAAGAAAGAAACATAAAATATTCATTTTGATATGTGCTGGATACCTAACCTTATTTGGGTCCTTCCTATAGGTTTATAGGATTATCTTAAGTATTGTATGTGTATGAATTTATTGTATTTATAAATGTATTTTATTTTATCCTTTTGAGTTGTCACTCACCTCTCTAGTCCAATTGTTGGATTTGGAGTTAATCTTACAAGTAACTCTTCTTCCCACATGTCACACACATCCTCCTCACTTGTAAGAGGATTAGGGACACATGACATACATACTGAATCTTGAATTTTTAAATTATTTTCTCTCTTATCTCTATATAAATAGCTCTCCTATCCCATTATTTGACAACACACAACACTCTTGTTGATCTAGACTTGTTCTTCCATTCTTGATGATATCTTGGCCTAAGATCATTCTTATTATAGTTTCTTCATGATATTTTAAATAGAGATTATTTATGAAAGTATTTAATACTAGTATGGGTATTTTATACATTTAAATATTTTTCCACTTATCAAATCTTTCTTATCTCACATTTTTTATGGTTGATTCACTCTTGAGATAACTTTGTCAATTTATGCATTATTTTAATGTATTAAATATTATTTATTTTTTGATTTTGGAAATGAATCCTATTATGGTATCTAGTTTATAGTAATTTTAATGTTAATCTTGAGTGTTGTACAGGGCTTCCTTAGAGGATTTTTTTTTTTTCAAATCCATTTTTTTAGCATAATTTTTTGTTAGAGTTTTTTGCCTTCTAACTTCATGTTGTAGGTTTTTTGGTGATGAATAAACTATTTTTTACAAACCCATCATATTAAAGTCACATCATATTTTTATTTAAAAACTATTTTACTCTAAAATTTAATGGGTTTATTTATTTTATAGCTGAGACTAGTCTATCAAAATTTGGAAAAAACCTAGATCACAGTTTGAGATGAATAATCAAAACTGTGACTTTGTATTTTGTAAAAATATGTTTAAAAAAAATTAAAAACTCTTTTACATTCATTTATTCTATCATTTAGTTATTTAATCTATAATATATAGGTTTACATTTTCTCTTACTTCTCTCTAGTCACTGGTTTTTTATGTGAGGTGCACTACGACATTTTGATGGCCAATTTGTATTTTTTTTTGTTTCAGTTTAGAGACCTGGGCACATTTTTAGCTAATGTATTCTTCTTATATTATTATTTACCTTCTATTAATTTATTTTAAGACTCCATGTGCATATTGGCTTTCATATTCGTAGACTTAATAGTTTTGTAGTTCTGATATTGGCATTTGGGTTATAATTTATTCCCTCTATCTTCTTTGGCACCTTAAAAATTCTTCTAAAATCTATCTTAAATATGAAAGTGGAATTATTTTACTATATTTTTATAATTATTTGTATCTTTTATGTAGCACTTGGATAATGACTCTTTACTTATATACAGTCCCTTCAAGTACATGACAATTTTCTGCATTATACTTCTTGCTTCACCTATCATTTACTTCTTTTTGGTTTTTTTCTCTATGCGGTACATTGTATTTTATATCTCTTTGATTAAAGATTTATTTTATAAGTCTTCTTATCAACTAACTCTTTTCAAAATACTCTTTATTTTTCAAAATCCCTTTTTAGTCTTTATGGTTGGTTAGATATTTTAATTCATTTATTAAATCCTATTTGTGCTTTATCTTTTTCAAATCTTTTCCAAAATTCCAAGTGTCTGGTTTGCCTTATAATAATGGTTTTTAACTTTTCAAAATATATTTGTTTTCATTATTAAAAAATCCTTTTATTTCATGGCATGAGTTTTTTAAAAGCATAAAACCCTTTTCTTTTAATAAACTTTAATTATTTATAGTGAAATGTTTGTTATTTAGAATTTAATTTTTTTTTAAAATAAAAAAGAGAGATTTAAATACTTAATTTAATGTATTGCTAACTGCACTTGGATACTTACTAATTTTTTTTTAAAAAAACATCACTTTAATTGTCATACCAAAACTTTGTGGATATGATGTGGATTTACAAGGCAAATGATGCATTGATTAATGTTCTTAAGTATCAAATTATTGAAAAATATAATGAAATTATTTATTTAAAATGTTAAATTGAACGTAAAAATAAAACTATTTTTATTTTGGAAGCCTCACACAATGAAAGAATAAGTGAAATACAAGTTCTAGTTGACTCTCTCACCACTCAAATTGTAAGTTTTAAAAATATGCAAAATTGCAATGTTGATTATTCATCTCCTAATGAGCATATTGTTCACTAAATATTATTTATAACCTTATTTTCAAAATAATTAAATATATGGGTTATTTCAATGGTGGCCTTGGTAAGTACAAAACCAATATTCTTGAACCTATTTTACCTAATTCAAATGTAAATTATAAAGGTCTCAATTTTGATGATTCAACTACTTCTAATGTAAATTTGACATCTTATTTTCCTCTGCATTGAAAGACTTATAATGTAACTTAGTTTGATTATATTTATTATAATTCTCATGTTTCAGTTAAATTTGATAAACCTTATATGCATTGTGGAAAATACAGGCATTGTATATATATATGATAAATTACACCCATGTAAATCTTGTGGTAAATCCACGCATGACACTTTTCATTATTGTAAAATGAATAAATCACCAACCTCTAAGGTTAATAATGTTTGGATTCTTAAATATAATTGATCTTCTAGAGACTTTGATATGTCTTCTTATGATAATTCTTTTAATGTTTCATGTAAAATATCTTTTACAAGTGACACATCTTCTTTGTCTTCATTTTGATTAACTAAATCTTTTTATGCATCTCTTGATTTTATTACAAAGGAAATATAATTTTGACTAACTTATTTTTGTACAAGTTTACACAATTTATGATGGAAGTTATCTTTACTCAAATTTGACCATTTGTATGTCAATTTATTACATTATGTATGTAAATTATATTTTTGACATATTAGTTATTTAAATTGAAAGCTTAGTGTTAGCTTATTTATCTTGTAGGTTTTGTAGATCATTACTCCTTTTTATTGGACTTTATCCCATTAAATATCAACCACATTATCTGAGGAGGATTCGTGAAGATTATTGATGATCACACTTTCATCTTTGTGACTTTTGGTGACACTTTCTCTTCTTTTTTTGCAATCTACTGTAATTCATATTGAAGAAAGTTTCTATCAATGGGGAGTATTTTGTAATTTCAACTCCTTTCCTTATGTTTTAATTTTTCTTCTCCACTTTTGTAACCCAAAATTAAGCTTAAGGGGGTATGTTGGAAATTTAATTTTATTTGGGTCATTTTTCTATGTTTATAAGCTTATCCTTAGTCTTGTGTGTATGCATTTATTTTATTTATAAATTCAATTTATTATTGGTTTTTTAAGTGTCACTCACCTCTATAGTTTTGTTTTCTCCTTTTACCTTATTGTACAATTATTTTTATTACATTATGTATGTAGATTGTATTTTTGGACATAATGGTTACTTAACTTTAAATATTGGTGTTAGTTTATTTGTATTTCAAGTTTTATGGATCATTTATCCTTATTAGTTGATATTTATTCCATGGAGACTTGACCAGCTTGTACAAAAAGGATTCTTGGAGATTATTTATGATCACACTTTCATCCTTGCAAATTTTGGTGACACCTTATCTTCTTTTTTCTTTCAATCTATTATAATTCTTCTTGAAGGAATTTTTTATTAAGGGGGAGTATTATGTAGTTTTAACTCTATTCCTTGTTTGTAAAATATTTTCTCCACTTTTGTAACTTCAAATTAAGCTTAAGGGGGAGTGTTGGAGGCTTAACCTTAACTGGGTCTTTCTTATAGGTTTATAGGCTTATTTAAGTATTATTTATGTGTGTACATTTATTGTATTTATAAATGTAATTTATTTTAGCCTTTTAAGGTGCCACTCACCTTTCTATTCCACTTGTTATATTTGGAGTTACTCTCACAAGTAATTCATTACCCCAAATGTCACATACATCCTCCTCATTTATAAGAGGATTAGAGACACATGACACATATGTTGAATTTTTTCTTTTTAACTCCTTTTATTTCTTATGTGGTTGATTCAATATTGAGGTAACTTTGTCAACTTATGCATTCTTTTAATGTATTCAATGTTATTTATATTTTACTACTGACAATAAATCCTATTAATTTGAATGATATTATTTTTTATTTTAATTTTAGGGTTATAAAACCTATTGTAAAAAGATATACAAGTACTTCATATGATATAGGGTTCAATATAATATCAATTGAATTGATTTGTTAGGACCCTGTGATACCCCTTTTATATATTTTGTTAGCGTAATAGTTTATATGGATGCATATACTTTGTAAGTCATCCTATGAGAATTTTATGTTATCCTACATTTAGGGCAAGTAGTAGTTTATTATATGAGACTTAGTATATAAGTGTTGAGGTCAAGGAAGGATCGATGAATTTATTGTATTGAGCTTGCTCAAAGGCGGTTTCCCCCTCGAAGTGATGTATGATCAATTTAATATTTTTAAGTGTTCTACTAATTATCTAAATCTGTTAGTTCTTGTTATTTCATACATTTTTATTAATTATTGTAGGAGGATCCTATCATCTAGTATCAGAGTGATTTTTAGGGTCACAATTTTTTTCCTTCAAAAAGTCTAAACTCTATTTTATTTCATACATCATTTAATAATTTTTCATAAAATATTAACTATATTCTATTGCATAACTTAATTAAATAATTTTTTAAAATCTATTTTAGATTAGGATAAAAAATTGATCATATAAATATGGGAAGTGCTTGGGTAAAATCCCTAAAAATCATCGTGAAGAGTACCATAGGAACCCCAAAGTAACTGGCCCATTAAGAGGAATTTCCAACAAAATGGGCAATGGCCCCTTCCTGATTAAGCAGCTCTCATTTGTGAGGAAAACCAAGAGCTGTCACTTAAAGGTAAATCTATGGCCAAATTTTTTTTAAAGAGAGGTACTCGCTTAGACAACATTGATGGCCAAAGTGATATTTTTAAAATCCTTAGGCAACCATTGAAACTTGGGGCCCATTTCTATCAATTATAAAATATTTCCAATAGACTCAAAAAAATCAATCAGTTGAGTATATACAGACTGTCATAGGACTTCCAAGTAGATATTTGAGAGGAACTAGAATCCGTAAACCATCCAAAGAGTATTAGTATAATCTTAGAGGACTTATCGCTAGACATAAATTAGATTAATTTTTTTCATATTTTTGCCATATATTTTCCTCTGTAGCCCCATTGATCCTAAAACTTTATCCAAACACTAGAAATTCCATTACCCACATTTTCTTCCTTGCGGTCTCATATCCCAATTCCACTCCTAATTCTCACAAATCATAATTTCCCTTTTTTTGGGTTTTGCCATAACTTCTATTTTTATTCATTTGCCTCAAAAAATTTCCATAGTGTTCATCTCCCTTTTCTAATCCTTTATCCATCTTTGATAATTTTTTTAGTATTTCCATTTTTACTCCTAAAATTGCCCTTGCCTTCATCAATCATACTCCTAATTTGTAAAAAAATAAGTAAAAATACCTTTACCCTTTCTGATTTTGCTCAAATTAAAAAAATCTTTACTAAATGTGTCTTAACTCTAGTTTTCCTACCCATTTTTTTTTAAAAAAAAAAAAAAAATCTCTTATTCTAGTCATGGTAGTAACCTAAATAGGAGAAAAAAACATGGAGGATGAAATTGCTACCCTCAAGACCCACATCAAATATTTTCATGAAAAAATTCTCAGCCTTAGTCTTCAACATACCACCATGAACAACATATGACATCTAGAGTCTTCTTCAGACACTATATTTTCTTCTTCTATCACTTTTCATGGGCCAAAGCTTAATTTTCCTTGATTCAATGGTGCATATCTGACTAGATGAATCTACCAGGTAGAACAATATTTTAGTCTACATAATACTTTTGATACCAACAAAATCTCACTTGCATCTTTTCACTTAGAACATAGAGCCCTTCAATGATATCATTGGTATACCAAGGCTCATGATGAGCCCATATGGGCTGATTTTTGCACCTTTATTTTGGAATGATTTGGCCTTAGTGCTTTTGATGACTTCACTAGAGCACTAAATAAACTTTGCCAAATAGGAATCATGAGAGAATATCAAATAAAATTAAAAAGTTTGGCCAATCACATAGATGGATTGTCTGATGAATTATTTAGGATTTGATTTATTAGTGGATTGAAGGATGTAATTCAATCTAAGGTCAAAATTTTTTAGACCAACATGATGATGGAAGCTTTAGGGTTGGCTGAGTTTGCATAGGACAAGATCATAACTCAACAGTGATTCAAATCTAATTTTTTTCCATTCAAAAATATAGCTCCATAGTGATCTCAAACAATGTTGGCCCCTAGAACCACTCCTATTAGGCATTTTATTGATGTAGATATGCAAGCCCATAGGGAAAAAGGACTATGTTACAACTATGATCATAAATTCACTTAGCGACATCAATGTGTTGAGTAAAATCTCTAACTATTGGATGTGGAATCTCCCACTGAAATTGAAGATTAGAAATATGTTGAGGATACAATATATTATTCAAAAGAAGCTCAGTCGATTATGAAACCTACTTCTCAAGAAGACCAACTAGAGATCTCTTTCCATGCCTTAGTAGGAGCTACCACCCCACAAACCATGTGAGTCAAGGGTTACTTTAATAAATTACCTCTCATAATACTCATTGATTTTAGTACACTCATAACTTCATTAATCCTCAAATCATGAAATAGGCTAATTATTTTGTCTATCTTTGCTCTAAATTTGAAGGCATGATTGACAATGGGGGCACACTACCTTGCAAAGGGAAGTGTCACAATCTATGTATCTTTATTAGAGATTATAACTTATTCTCTAACATTTTTACCTTACCCTTAGGTGGATGTGATGTTGTTTTGGGAGCCTAATGGTTACACACACTTGGACCCATCTTATGGAATTTTGATAAACTTTGGATGTAATTTTTAGAATGGGAAAAAACACACATTAAAAGGCATACAACCAACGTCTCTCATCATCATAAATTCAAATCACATGAAAAATATTCTTAAGAAAAATTCACATGGCATTATTGCCTAGCTCCATTCTATTCAAGTGTAACCATCAATGGTCTCCACTACTCCTTCTGATCTATAAATCATTTTGCATAGGTATATAGGTGTCTTTATCGAACATGTGGGATTTACACCTTCATGGCTAGAGGATCACCATATTTAGCTCCTTCCTAGAATCATTCCTCCTAACATCCAACCCTACCATTACCCATTTCAACAAAATATTGAGATCGAAATGCTCATTCAAGACTTACTGAAGCATGGCATTATTTGCCCTAATACCAACCCATATTCTTCCACGATTCTCTTTATTCAAAAAAATATGGGTCATGACACCTATGCATCAAATTTTATGCACTTAATCATATCACAATCAAGGATAAGTTCTCGATCCCTATTATTAATGAGCTTCTTGATGAGCTATATGGTGCTCATTTTTTATCCACATTAGATCTCTACTCTAGATATCACTAGATTCAACTTCATAAAGTCGATATCCCTAAGTTAGCTTTTCATATGCATGATGGCTACTATGATTTTTGGGTCATGTATTTTAGCCTCACTAATGGTCCTTAAAATTTTTAGGCATTGATGAATAAAATATTTTGGCCCTACTTATAAAAATTCATTATTTCCTTCTTCAATGATATCCTCATTTATAGTAAACATGGTCTGAGCATCTCCAAAATCTAGATCTTGCACTGCAACTTCTCTATGACCATAATCTTTGTGTAAAATAGTCCAAATGTGATTTTGGCTAAGACAAAGTGGATTATCTTGGGCATATTGTTTCAGCTCAAGAGGTTCAGGTGGATCCTAAAAAAATAGCTACCATAACAAATTGGCCTCATCCTCAGACACTCAAGATCCTCTATCATTTTTTAGGGCTGATTGGATACTATTTAAAGTTTTTCAAGGATTATGGGAAGATTTTAGCTCCATTGATAGCTATGTTCAAAAAATATGCTTTTACATGAACACAAGCTACTGAGGTGTATTTTCAAAATTAAAACAAGCTATGTGTACTACACCTATTCTAGCTATGCCAGATTTTACCAAGACCTTCACTATCAAGAGAGAAGCTTGTGGAAATAGACTTGGTGTTTTTCTCCTCCAAGAAGGACACCCTATTGTATTTACCAATAAAGCCTTTTTTGGAAATAATTTGGTACTCTCTACTTATGAGAAGGAAATGATTGCTATTTTACATGCAGTATAGAAGTGGTAGCCATACCTAATGGGGAATCATTTTTGCATCAAAACTAATCACCAGAGATTGAAATATTTCCTAGAACAATGGGTCTCCAACCAGTCACAATAGAAATGGGTTAGTAAAGTCATGGATTATGACTATGAGATCACTTTGAAAAAGGGTAAGGACAATATTATGGTTGATGCTCTATCTCACACATTTGTGGACCAAGCCTCCCTTTCAGTTATTTCCATGCCTATTCCAAATTGGTTGGACATTGTAAAACAAGGGTATGTCAATGACTCCTCATTATCTCAAATCATTCAATAGTTAGCCAATAAACCTTATACTATACTATAATATTATTGGTATGGTGCTTATTTATGATATAATGGTCATCTGGTGCTTCCCCAAAGCATAGATCTTTAGTAGGATGTATTCTATGAACTCCATGATTCACCATCATTAGGACACTCAGGGTTCCTCAAAACTTATGAGTGGGCATGATGAAACTTATTTTGAAAGGGAATTAAAAATGCAATTAAATAGATGATGGCTAAATGTGATACCTATCAATACAACAAGGGTAAAACAACACTCATCCCTAGGTTTCTTAAACCTTTACTCATCTCTACCAAGATTTAGACTGACATTTATATGGATTTCATTAAGGGGCTCCATAAATTTGGAGGAAAAATAGTGATCTTGGTTGTGGTTGATTGCCTCTCCAAATATAGTCATTTTTGTGCCCTTAGCCATCCTTATGTTGCCTCCAAAATTGCAAATTTTCTTGGACCAAATTTTCCATCTTCATAGTATTCCTTCATCTATTGTCTTAGATCGTGATGTAACTTTCACCAGCCATTTTTAGAGAGAACTATTTCAATTCACTAGCACCGAATTAAAGATGATTTCTAGGTATCATCCCTGAATGAATGGGTGGATTGAAATTATCAACAAATGCTTGGAAACTTTTCTTCATTGTTTCACCTTAGAACAACAACATCAGTGGGCCAAGTGGTTTCCCCTCACTAAATGGTGGCATAATATCTCCTACCACACTTCAACCTTAGAACAACAACATTAGTGGGCCAAGTGGCTCCCCCTCTCTGAATGGTGGTACAATACCTCCTACCACACTTCAACAAAAATGACTCCATATGAAGAAATTTATGGTCAATCACCACTAGTGCTCCTACCATACACCCCTAATAGTTCATCAGCTCAAATGATCAAGATGATTCTTCACACCTAGGATTATTTCCTCAACACCCTGTGGGATAATCTTCATGTAGGACAAAATTGAATGAAACAATAGGATGATCAACACTATTTTGAGAATAATTTTTAAGTAGGTGATATGGTTATTTTTTCCTACATCTATACAAGAAATCCTCCCTAAAACTCAAAGGGCATCATAAGATGGAAACCAAGTTCTATAGACCCTATAAGGTTCTCCAAAATATTGGGTTGGTTGCTTATAAGTTGGAGCTACCACCTTCTTCCCAAGTTTACCTAGTATTTTATGTCTCTTGTCTAAACAAAGTTCTTGGCACAAACATCAGAGTGCAAAATATTTTACCAAAACTTGGTAAAGAAGGGTTCATATTTCTTGAGCTGGAGGCAATCTTGGACAAGCACACATGTTAAATTTACTCCCACTCCATCATAGAGGTGTTAATTTAGTGACACAGAATGCAACTAGATGATGCAACATGGGAACCACTATATCAGATTCAACATCAATTCCCACATCTAAAGCTTTCAAGACAAAGATTTTTATAAAATGGAGGGCATGTTAGGAACCTATGCTACCCCTTCTCTTTATTTTATTAGTTTAATAGTTTATATGGATGCATATGCTTTGTAAGTCATCCCATGAGCATTTTTTTTATCCCACATTTAGGGAAAGTAGTAGTTGCTTATATTAGACTTAGTATATAAGTAAGTGTTGAGGCCAAAGAAGGATCGACTAATTTATTGTGTTGAGCTTGCTCAAAGGAGGTTTCCCTCTTGAAGTGACCTATGATCAATTCAATATTTTCAAGTGTTATACTAATTATCTAAATTTTTTAATTCTTGTTATTTCATGCATTTTTATTAATTATTGTAGGAGGATCCTCTCATGATTTAACCATTTAACCTATGATACCATTAGGTGAGGGGTTTGATTTAATTTTGCATGTGACACAAATTATTCCTCATAATATTCATTTAAGGAGTTTGAGAATAAGTATAGGGTGGATAAGTAGCATAATTTGGAATAATTTATTTTGAGTAAATTAAGGATTAACACCATGTTGAGGGGAGAAAGGAATGTTGTAAGTGGGGTATTTTTGAGGAAAATAGATGGTATTAGAAATGATATAAGAATGTTGCGAAGGAATATAAAAATTCTAATAAATAGGAGGAACATTATAATAAATATATGAATATTGAGAAGGAATATAAAAAATTTGAAAAATAAGAGGAAAATTAGAATCAATATAATAAATTTTATAAATGTAAGGTTGAACATCAATATAAAGAGAAACAACATGATAAATGTACACAACAAGGACTTCACATTGCCATGCATAATATTTCATAACGTTCATGAATCTACATATTTCATCAAGGTAGGATGAGAAAGACTATTGTTTTTATATCTTGATATCCATCACTAGTTTCTTGATAAAAAATATTATATATGAAATTATTTTGATCTATTACCATTCACAAATTTTTTAATTATTGAAATTTTAAGAAGACACATTGGCATTTTTTGAATGCAAGTCATTCACATCTTTTTATAAAGTATTTTATGATCTTTAAAACTTATAGGATTAGTGATTAGATGAGACATAGTCCTTAAGGATATACACCCATAGTTTTGATAATATTTAATAACATTAAAGAAATGATAAACATAGATATTTAATATGGTATAATAACTACCTCTTTTCAATAAATATTAGATGTTCTGGAGGGAAAATGACCCTTCTCACCATATGGATATGATACTAATGCACAAAAGGAAAAAAGATATAAATAAATTATAGAGGATCTAACTTTCACCCACACTCTTTATCATCTTATATAGAAAATTAAGTGGGTTTAGGGTTATATAATTATCTCTATATTTTAGGTAATATCTAAAATTAGAAAAAATTCTAGTTTAAGGATAACTATTAAAAATATATTACTATTTAAAAAAAACTTATAAATAAGATATGTATAATGATATGCATTCATGTGCACATAATATAAAATATAAATAAAATCTTAGAGTATTCAAGAGTGTATATTTATAATCACACTATAACACCCCCCCCCACCCTTTGAGATGTAATTTGATAAAGGGAAGGAATTAAAATTTTTGATAACTTAAGAAAACTTAAAGAAGAAAAGTGTTATGTGCACCAATGAACACCTCCAAAGTAACTTATAAAAATTAATAAAGTGAGACTTAACATAACATATGGGTCTTGAAAACTACATATTAGGTACCCATTCACAACATTGAGAAATACTAAAAAGGTGAATTTCCTTATGGAAGCCATTCTATCTTACCAACATAAATGGGTATTGAGCCATGATAACCACTAATGAAATAAGGAAATGATTTTGAATATGCTGATCACTTTAAAATTTCATAATCTCAAGAAAATAAAAAGTGTTGGGTTTCCTTCATGTGGACTCTAAATTTTCACCTCCTAGATAGTCAAATGTTTTCTTTAATAATGGGTCAATCATCCATACTTTATGAAATTATGGTAAGTGCATACTTGAGAAATTTAGTAGTGGGTTAATACCACTATTTACTTTATCATGGAGATAATTTTTTTTAATGTCTAAGTGTATCACCTCATTTATGTTTTTTATGCCCTTAACAATTAAAAACATTCTTGTGTGGATCAACCTTTGGCCTCCTAACATTTTTTAGATTTTTGTTTTCTAGAAGTGGGACATACCCACCCCTATAGTGCTTTTATTAGGTTTATTTATGGCATACACATTTTTTTTAATGTTTGACACCTTGAAATTTTAAATAAATAATTATATTCAACATTATTTCATTCTTGAATTAGAAATTATAGGGGCTCGATACCCATGTATTTTGATAAGATGGAATGACATCCATAAGGGTATTTTTAATGTTTGTATTATTAAACATATAACCAATGGGTATTAGGACCCATTTTGATACACTTTCAAATTATTTAGAGTTTTTTAAGTGCCTAATTAATTTAGTAGGTCTCTTTATCATCGACTTCAACATAACTAGTTTCCTTATTTTTATAGCTATGCTCCTTTTTTAAAAAAAAATCTCATGATCATTATTTTATGGCCTTGAATGCCAATTTATATTTAAATTTTGTGTTCATTTATATATTAATACTTTGTTATAATTAGTGTATTTAATGTCTCTCTCAACACAAAACATTTCTTGAAGCACCTTCCCAATATCTAGTATGGTTGGATCATCCACTTCATCAAATTGTCCATTTGAATATGAGAATTCAAAGATTAAATATACCATATTATCTAATTTTGGATTTAATGTAATGATTCTAACCTATGTGGTCATCATCAATTTTATATTCATTATTTATAAACACTCATTTATTATTTTGAGTCAAACTTGATTCAAAATTAAGGGGATGCATGTGGATAAGTGTGTCATGATTCTCTCAATTCTTTGTTGTGATCATTTTATGTATTTATACACTTTGTCTAGTCACTATTTAAATTTATTTATTATTATTTTAAATATTTTACATGGTTACCTAACATGGGACTGTCATTGGGACCCATATCATAGGTTTTGCCATACTTTCTCACTTTTGTGGTTAAGCTTCCTTAATGGGGATTTTAGTGCACATAATACCTTTCTTATGAAATATTACTTAGGTTAGTGTAGCTTAATTTGTCATCTCATTTTTCAGAGTACATCTGAAGGGGGATGTTAGTATATATTATTACTTATAAATTTTTCAAAACTCTAATATGTACATGTAATTGTAATATTTAAGGATAAGTTCATATTTATGTGAACGTAATTATCCATATATTATTTTTAAGTCAAGTATGAATTATAATTTATCTTTAATGGTTATTATTAAATAGTGATTTTATACTATGAGATGACTCCCTAAAAAATAGGGATAACTTTTGAACCATAAACCTCCTTACCTATCTATATAAGAACCTAAAAGGTGTGGGTGATGGATTATTGATTGATATTTATAATATATTTAATTGGTATTGTATTGATACTATGAAAATCATCATTGGTCCTCTTGAACCTTTGAGATTTAATTGGAAAGATATAGTTATTTTACAATTAACATATTTGAGTTTCTTCATTTTATTTTAGTTGTTTATAGGGATGAATGTAGTATTGTTGATACTCTTTAGGTTTATTATATTCTTCTCCTATCTAGATCTTGAAACTTAGGCCATTCAAAAATTTTACAAAGTAACCTTAATTTTTTCACCATTATAAATATTTATCATATCCCATTTTATTTTTCAAGTTTGACCTAAGATTAACAAATTAAATTTGAACATGATCTAAATGTTTTTTTATTAATTTTATAAATTTTCCTAGTTGGAATCACATATCTATTAAATTTTTGTGGCATAAAGTGAAATCAAACATGAAAACTTTACACCATACAAGCACACTAGTGTTTAAATACTTTTTCAAAAATTAACCTTAGGCTTTGGATCATGTAAATCAAGAAAAAATAAATTGTGTTTATTAGATATAATAACATGCAATGAAATTAACATTCAAAAATATATAACTTAAAATTTATCATAGTATGAGGATGATATAATTCTAGAGGGTATGTGGATTAACCCAAAATATGAAACCCTAATGATTGTGAAATAATGTTGGCTCACCTAAATGTATTATTTTAAAATGAATTGCACAAATTTAACATAAATAACTGAAATATACTTTCAATTAAGTGTAACACACATAAAAAATGTTTAATTAATATTTCAAATTCTAAAGCATAGGATTTAGAAGCAACTTTATTTTAAATTTTTATTTGGTGAAAATCATATAAATATGAACAAGGAACATGCACTTAGAATTGGCAAGAACCTCATCCAAAAATGCAAATTTGATCAAGATTGACTGTTAAAAGCATTAAAATGCTTATGTTAGGTGACACTATGTTCACTTAGTCCTGATTTCTTTTCTCCTCTCTCTAATTTGCATGTTGAAAAAACTATAACATTTGAAAAAATACCTTCTTCTCCTTCCCATATAATTTTATAAATATCTAAAAATTAAGAAAAACATGAGCTTTAGGGGCCTATGTTGAGGGTTAGTAGGGATCAATAAATAACATATAATTATTAGGACTCTAAATGGTAGAAACCACTTGATAAAAAGTATGTTAAAAAATACAAAATAGCATAAATGATAATAATACTAGTGATTTCAAAAACCCTACATCACACACCAAAATTTCTCCATAGGAAACATTATCTTCATACAATGATAAATTTTTTAATAATTATTTAACCACTTCAAAATGCCCATGAATGATCAATAATGTTTGTGACTAGGTAATATATTTCATAGTTTAAAATAAACTACAATGATTGTGTATTTATAGACATTTGTATTTAAATTAGAGACCTATTGGTGCACATAACTAACATCAAATGGTAAAAACATGAAAATGATTTTGAAAAGGGATGTGAACACCCTATAACCAAATGAAGAACAAAAAGGGGGCCTAAAAGTGTCCATATATTTTGAGAGGTGTCATAAATTTTTGGAGAGAGAGAGAGAGAGAGAGAGAGAGAGAGAGAGAGAACCAAAAATTCCCTAATAAAAATTATTTTGAACAAATAATTGACAAATAAAAAATTATCCTTAAATCATGTTAATTAACAAATAATAAATTTCTTGAGTCTATTTTTAGGTATCTACATGGTTATACATAAAGTTTATATAACTATATCAATAGCTACTTACCACTTAATTGCAAGTGTGTATTATAAGAAAATATCACCTTTTAGTACCAAAATCTAGGTTTCTCTTAATTAATCAAAATTTTAATAATATAAATATAAATCATACCATAATATACATATAAATGTTATTCATTATATAAATATAAATGCTAGGATTGAGAATTTAGCAAGCACCCTACCTTTAAACTGAAAAAACATCCAAATTCCTTTGATTCCAAATAAACCAAAAAATCTAAGTTGAAAAGACTAGCCACAATTTCTAAAAAAATAAATGTGTTTTATTTTCAAGACAAACATACCCAAAATCCAAATTTAACCAATTAATATCACATGAAAATAAATTAGACCAAGCAAATAAATAAATTTTGCAAACATAAGCATCAAAAGGACAATTAAAAAAGAGAAGATCAATACTTTCCATCTCCCCACACAGAGAAAAATGTAGATTACCAAAATCAGTTTTAGCTAAGATCTCACCAACAACAAGATTATTATGAAGATTCAAACACTTAAAAAAAAATAGGCTCCATACACAAAGACCATATGACATCAAACCTACACTTCTAGATATAAAAAGGATTAGAGACAACCCAATTATTATTAAGCCTAAGGTAGATAATTTTAGTGGTTGATATCTTATGTATATAATTTTAATTGT
Organism: Torreya grandis; assembly: GCA_037957365.1. NCBI lineage: Eukaryota > Viridiplantae > Streptophyta > Pinopsida > Cupressales > Taxaceae > Torreya > Torreya grandis. The sequence continues at coordinate 88,916 of JARHVA010009635.1, forward strand.
AAATTACTCAAGGGGTGGGATATTAAAACATTTTATGTTCTCAAAAACTCTTCCTCTCCCTACAATATGGAAATAGATCCGGTATTATAAAAAATTTAAGAAGTGAATAGGTTCTTTGTATGGAAGGAATATAAAATGTGTGTCAAATTTTATTCCATGAGACCCATCTACCCTAAAATAAGATATTTTTGAAGGATATCAACCACTTATAATACCGAACATGAGAATAATAGCTCCTAGTCAAGGAGGGGGGGGTGGGGCGGCAGTTTTTGACTTCAAGGTTCCACCATAAAGATCTATACCCATATCACTTTGACCCCAACCATTCAAAATATTTTTCACCACTAACATATATTTAATGATTTTTTAGGTTTTCAATATTGATTGGAAAATGATAGAGCCAACCACTTTAGCAAAAAAAATCCTAACTAGAACATTAGAGATATGCAATCCATGCCACTTATGCTTATCATTTAGGAATATCCTTACCAAAATTTTTATAATCAAGATTTTATAAGGTTCATTTCCTTAAATGGATTTGATCATCCACTTAACAAGCATGGTGATACCTTGGATTCTTAAATCCTTGAGACCCAGTCCACCAATAGCTTTAGGTTTACAACAAAAAGGTTTACAACAAAAATCTCAATTAATAACATGACACTTATTGTTACTGTTTCCATTAGAGCACAAGAATTCCCTAATAATCTTATGAAGCTTGTTAAATTGAGACTTTTTGAAGGGCCAACAAGGAAAATAATAGATGTTGTAGGAAGAGAGATTTTTTTAACAAAATTGAATTTTACTAGGCAAGGAGAGAAAAAATATTGGAGTAAAAAACAAAGAAAACATTCTTGATTTCATTGATATCTTTAGTAAGAACATTTCCAATCTCTCTCTCTCTCTCTCTCTCTCTCTCTCTCTCTCTCTCTCTCTCTCTCTCTCTCTCTCTCTCTCTCTCTCTCTCTCTCTCTCTCTCTCTCTCTCTCTCTCTCTCTCTCTCTCTCTCTCTCTGCTTATATTTGAGTAAGTTAAATAAGTATTTAGTGCCTTTGTCACCAAAATTCAGCCACCTAACTCCAGCCCTGATCTAAACCCCTCTTAAAAATTTTATTTGCATTATTCTTATGTTATGTTTGACATCCTCTAGATTGTCTAGAAGATAATAATTAGAGGGGCCTTCTTAGAGAGTATTTTCAACTAAAATCAATTTATCTTGGGTATCTCTATATAAAATTCTCCTTGTTTTATTTAGGCTTGACTTGCCCATAAATTTTCATAATTTTTTCTCATATTTAAACAACTATTTAGAGTACCAATAATAGAAAATGAGTTCCTCAACATTTTGGAAATGTTCTATGAAGTTTTAATTCCCTATCTACACTCTCTATCTTGAAAGTGTGAAACATTGAGCTTAAATAAACCTTTTAAATAATATTTCTTATTTTCATCCTTAGTTTTAAGATAATAGATTATTTCAATGGGGTGGTAATCAGATATAGTAAATGACAAAACATTTACCAAGTTAGCCTCAAAAATATGTTTTAGGTTAAATGAATCCTTGTGTAGGTAGAATATATCTAGCCTAAAATAAACTCTTTTATTCATAGCTTAATTATTAAACAAATTTTATCATATCCATTTTATATAGGATTTAATTTTTCCAAGGGGGTCCTCAAGCCTATGGATACACTTTAGCTTAGACAAAAATAATAACTCATTACCTTTCCATGAGAGGGGTTTACCACCTAGTTTATTCTCTTTCTCTTAAATCATGTTGAAATCCCCACTCATAATCCAAGGGAGATCCTTTAGGCCAGAACCTAGTTATTTCTAGAGCTCAACCCTATCTATATATCATTTAGGATATATCTATTAAAAAACCCAAATGTTTGGGTTTAATTGGAGAAAATCACCCAAACAACTCTTTAACATAGTGAACATCCATGCTCAATGATAACATTAGACCAATATGGATTAGTGAGGATATAAGTACCACTTTTACCTCTAGAATTACTAGTCGATAAGTGAATATAATTCAGTCGCATAAAATTTAAGACCATATTTAGATTAGGTCCTACCTCCTTAACTTATTGAAATAAAATAAATTCAATATGATCTCTTGAATGTTTGAATTATTTGATAATGGGCCTTACATCAAATGATTATAGGCCTCTAATCGAATTTCTAAAAAAATCATGGAAGAATAGAAACATACTATTTATTCTGACTTGGGGACTTTGAACCCCCTTTATTATTATGTAGCCTACTGAAGCATTGGGGGATTTTGTTTTATTTTAGTAGAGTTTCTTTTAATAATCTTCAAAATTTTGAGCTCATTTAAGTCCTTTTTGTTGGAAATATTGTCATTGAATTCAAAGGTCTAGCATTATTGGTGATAAAAGCCCCATTGCATTTAATGATGTTTGTAATAGTTATATCTTAGCTAATGTTTTTTAATATTTATTTAATATTAATGAATATATTATTGGTTCCATATAAGACAAAAGAAGGATGGGACGCATTTTTCCATGAAGAGTCATCTTGGGGAATTCCAAGAGTCACCAAGTGAAGACAAAAAAGGAAGGGCATAATTTATCATGAAGGGACACTTTGAGGAATATGAAAAGTCACCAAGATAAGGAAAAAAGAGGGAAGGACATTTTTGATCATGAAGGGTCACCACATGACTTTTCAAAGGCAAGGATATGAAGGGTCATACAAGTTTGGCACCATTTTCCATGAGGATTGAATGGGCACAAAGGGTGAAGTCCAAAGGTCATTTGGAAAGCTATAAATAAAGGATTGAGAAGCCATTTGTAATGTGAAAGTGAGAGTTTTTTTTGATATTGTAATATCTAGCTTACAAGAGCAATGGGAGAGATGAGTTTGTTTTGATATTTGTTATATCTAGCTTAGAAGAGCAAAGGTGAGAGAAAAAAGAGATATTGTAATGAACTATCATTTATTGAGATAACAACATTAAGAGATAGTTGTGTGGTATACACAAAGGGGTTGGTGTTCCTGAGGGTTGGTGCTCATGAATTGTTGATGTGTTGGTGCTTAGCAAAGGGGTTGGTGCTCCTGTGGGTTAGTGCTCATGAATTGTTGTTGTGTTGGTGCTTAGCAAAGGGGTTGGTTCTCCTATGGGTTGGTGCCCATGAATTGTTACTGTGTTGATGCTTAGCAAAGGGGTTGGTGCTCTTATGGGTTGGTGCTCATGAATAGTTGATATGTTGGTGCTTAGCAAAGGGGTTGGTTCTCTTGCAAGTTGGTGCTTGTGAATATTGTTTGATTTGGTTCTCATTCATATAATTGAGATTGTTCTCTATGGTTTTTCCCATATTGGGTTTCCATTTTATATCTAGTGTCTCTCTCTATCTTGTGTGGTGTCTATTGTTTCAGTTTTATTACATATATTGAATGTTTGGTTAAGTGGATTTTGATTGAAGGAAAGTTTTATAAGATATATGATATATTGATTCACCCCCATCTCAGTATATCTTGTGCTTAATAATTGGTATCAGAGTAGGTTCATTTTGAAAAGTTTTATAGCTTGAAGGTAGATCGGGAAAGCATGATGGCTAGATCACATGAAGGATTTTCTACAAATAAGGCACCTTTGTTTGATGGGATGAATTATGATTTTTGGAGCATAAAAATGAGGATTTATTTGATGGACCTTGGATTTGACATATGACAAGAAGTGGTGGAGGAATATGAAGAGCCACAGACACTGTAATTACTCTAGCAGAAAAGAAGGCAAGTGAATGTAATGTTAAATCTTTAAACGCTATTTTATGTGGTTTATGTGAATCTAAATTTGTTAAAGTTATGGAATGTAAATTTGCTTATGAAACTTGGGTAAAACTTGAGAATATTTACAAAGGTGATGGAAAAGTTTAGCAAGCTAAGCTTCAGACTTTTAAAAGATAGTTTGAGAGTTTGAAGATGGAAGAAGAAGAAGATATAGCAAGTTATCTCTTGCGAGTTGATCAAATCATAAATTAGATTCAAGGTCTTGGAGAAACATTGGAAGAGACAACCATGGTACAAAAGGTTTTGATATCTCTACCAATGAGATATGATGCAAAGGTTTCGGTAATCGAGGAGATGAATAATTTAGCTAAGCTAAATATGGATGAGCTTCATGGTATTCTCACGGCATATGAGGTGTAGACTAAAAAAGATAAACCTTCAAAGAGAGAAGTGTCTTTCAAGACATCAAAGAAAGAGAAAGCTAAGATTCAAGAATCAAGTGATAGTTCTAGTGATGATGAATATGACAATGGAGCACTTTTCATTTGCAAGCCAAAAAGAGGAATAGGTAAATATCAAGGAAAATTACCTTTTAAATGTTTTAATTATGGAAAGATTGGACATTTTTTAGCTAAATGCTTGAATAAGGGTAATGATTATGATGAATAAGAAAAGTCTACACACAAGAAGAATTTCAAAGGCAAATCCAATAAGGGATTCGAGAAGAAGACCCTATATTCTAAGGATCCTAGCTCAACCAAATATAGTGGAGTTAGCAATTCAGAAGAAGAAGAGATTATATGCATGGTCATACATGAAGATGATCAAGAAGAAGAAGAGGATGAAGCTAAAGTGAATCTAGAAGGAGAACTCATTTGTGTCTTAGAAGAGTTAAAAGCTGTTGAGAAGAAGAATCAAAGATTAAAGTGCCAGATCAAGAAAAATGAATAGGAGTGAAAGGAAATGATTGAAGCTATACAAGAACACTTTGAAGAAGCCAAGAAGAATGAAGAAGATTTAATAACATAGTTTTAAATATCAAGAAAAGAATGCAAAAGGTATGTTATTGAAATTACCTCTTTAAAAGAAGATATTAAGAAAGCAGTCAATGATAAAGTAGTTAGTGACTCAAAATTTGAGGATAGCACTAACATATTGAATAAGATATTAGAGAGCCAAAAGACAAATTCAGATAAGATAGGTATCAGATTTGAAAATAAAAAGAGCTATGTTGAAGCTCTTACAAAAGAGGAAACAAAAAGGGGAGAAGTGAAGAATACAAAGGAAATTTCAAATAGAGAAGGCTGGAGGGAACAAAGCTACAAAAGGAAATCAGGTTAGAGATATACAGACATGTCTTATTTTTATGGCTATTCTTTTTATTGTAATGGATATGGTCACAAGAAATTAGAATGTATAAAAAGAGCTAATAGTTTTAGAAATAAGGAGAAGGAAAGTCAAGTAGAGTCAAGCAGAAACTACAACTCTTGTGTTCCTCTATCAAGCTTTGATGAAGAGACCATAATATGATACAAGTGAAACAACTTTAGACACATAGCTTGGTACTGTAGAAGTGTGTTTGAGTTAGTCAAGAAGTATCAGAGTTTTAAAGCTCCATTCATCAAAAAGAAGGTTCAGACATGTTCATGGTAGAAGAAACAACCTGAAGATTCTATGATGGTTCAGACAGCTCTGCATGTAAGAAATAAAGATCAGCCATCGTTAGTTGATAGCAGATGTTCAAGGCATATGATAGGAGATAAAAGTAAGTTCATAACTTTAAATAAGATAAATGGTGGCACATTGAGATTTGAAGATAAAACCACTGCCAAGATAGCTGGAAAAGGTACTTTGAGTTTGGATTATGGTAGAACTAAGACTAAGAATGTTTTATATGTAAAAGGTCTTAAGCATAATCTATTGAGTGTTATTCAAATATGTGATCAAGGATAAACATTAAAGTTTCATGCAGAAGGTTGTGAGATTAGAAGAAAAGATTCAAATGAGTTGATTGCAGATGCTCAAAGGATAGGCAACAATTTATATGTATTATCAGATATCTTATCAAAGGCATGATCAAAGGACACATTTAAGGATATGTGAGAGGAGTTGGGAGTAATTTATATTACTTCATGCCATTGATGTTTAGCATCAGTTGAGGGGAAGCTAAGTTTTAGCTCCAAGTAGGCCCTTTGCCATTGATGTCAAAGGGGGAGAATAATAGGTATAGGTACAGGTGCAAAAATAGGTACAGGGAGTAGGTACAAGTTGATACAGTAAGGCAATAAGGGGGAGTTACTATATATTTTTAGATGACAGTATGTGCAGGTGATAGGATGTGGCAGTTTCAAGTTTGAGGTTGCCATCAATGACAAAGGGGGAGATTGTTGGAAATATTGTCATTAATGTCAAAGGTCTAGCATTATTGGTGATAAAGGCCCCATTGCATTTAATGATGTTTTTAATAGTTATATCTTGGCTAATGTGTGTTAATATTTATTTAATATTAATGAATATATATTTGGTTTCATATAAGACAAAAGAAGGGCCCATAGAAAAGTCAAAGAGCCATGAGGTAAAGAAAAAAGAAGGATGGGATGAATTTTCCCATGAGGAGTCATCTTGGGGAATTCCAAGAGTCACCAAGTGAAGACAAAAGAGGAAGGGCACAATTTCTCATGAAAGGACACTTTGAGGAATATGAAAAGTCACCAAGGACAAAAGAGGGAAGGACATTTTTGCTCATGAAGGGTCACCACATGACTTTTCAAAGGCAAGGATATGAAGGGTCATACAAGTTTGGCACCATTTTCCATGAGGATTGAAGGGTCACAAAGGGTGAAGTCCAAAGGTCATTTGGAAAGCTATAAATAAAGGCTTGAGAAGCCATTTTTAATGTGAAAGTGAGAGTTTGTTTTGATATTGTAATATCTATCTTAGAAGAGAAATGGGAGAGATGCGTTTGTTTTGATATTTATTATATCTAGCTTAGAAGAGCAAAGGTGAGAGAGGAAAGAGATATTTTAATGAACTATCATTTGTTGAGATAGCAACATTGAGAGATAGTTGTGTGGTATACACAAAGGGGTTGGTGTTCTTATGGGTTGGTGCTCACAAATTGTTATTGTGTTGGTGCTCATAAAAGGGGTTGGTGCTCCTGTGGGTTGGTGCTCATGAATTGTTGTTATGTTGGTGTTCAACAAAGGGGTTGGTGCTCCTGTGGGTCAGTGCTCATGAATTATTGCTATGTTGGTGCTCAACAAAGGGGTTGGTGCTCATGTGGGTTGGTTATCATGAATTATTTCTATGTTGGAGCTCAGCAAAGGGGTTAGTGCTCCTATGGTTTGGTGTTCATGAATTATTATTGTGTTGGTTCTCAACAAAGGGGTTGGTGCTCCTATGGGTTGGTGCTCATGAATAGTTGTTGTGTTGGTGCTCAACAAAGGGGTTGGTGCTCCTGCAAGTTGGTGCTTTCAAATATTGTTTGAGTTGGTGATCATTCATATACTTGAGATTGTTTTTTGTGGTTTTTGCCACATTGGGTCTCCACGTTATATCTGGTGTCTCTCTCTATCTTGTGTGGTGTTTCTTGTTTCAATTCTATTGCATATCTTAAATGTTTGGTTAAGTGGATTTTGATTAAGGGAAAGTTTTATAAGATATATGATATACTGATTCACCCCCCCCCCTCAGTATATCCCATGCTTAACACTTTTTCCTCATCAACACTACCATAAATTTTAAGGTTAGAGAAATAACTCTTAGTTTTAAGCCTCTTAACCCATATTTTAGGTACTAATAGGGGATTATGGTCACTAGTACTGAATATAGCCAAAGCTATAATTAATTAAAAGGCATCTCTAACTCAAGAATCAAATTAGGTAGAGGAAAAATATCCATAGACACACCATTATCAAAAGTAGGCCCATTTTCAATGGTAGACAAAGACCCAGGGGTAGAGATCTACGTAATTTGTGTAATAAGAATAAAAACATAATCATAAAATGATCTCTCCCAAATAATAGGGTTGGTATTTATTGGAACATTCTTATGACAACATTCCAAAGAAGTATACAATGGTTCAGAGGGACATTTAGGAGGGGTAGCCTCAGTAGAAGTGACAACCATAATTTTAAGGGGAGGGTCCAAAGGAGGGTGAGGGGAAGGTTCTAAGAGAGAGGGGGACATCATCCATATTTACCATAAATGTAACAATTATATAATTCCTTGAGGAATTTATCTCTTTTTATTTATCAAACTCATATTTCAAATCTTACTTTATCACAACACCAACGTCAGTTAGGCTTACAAAACAATCATCCTCTACCTCTAAATTTTGAGGATTAGAACTCATTTCATTTCTCACCTTACTATACATTTTGTTCAACATGGGTCATATTTTTTTGTGTCCATATTTTTTACATAATAAATAAGCATTGCGATCTAACCTTTTTGGGTTTTACAAGTGTAATAACCTAAGTTAAATTAAAGGGATGAAATGTCTAAATCAATTAAATAATATGAAATAATTGAGAACTAATTTGTTATGGATTTTAACTTATTTTGGATTTATAAAAATAGTATTAAATATGCATAAATATAGACTTATCTATAAAGTGATTGTCTTGGATGATTTGGAATCTAAAAACTAGGTTCTAGATAGTTCTGAGTGTTGTTAAGAAGTTCCCAAGATCTGTTTGCTCACTAAATAGTCATGCCCCACCTAAACAGTAGGGCCATACTTTTGTGGTGTCCTTAAAGTGGCACTAGTGTCCTATTTTTAGGAATATTCCTATTTTTTAGGAGCATTTACACCTATGTTTCTAGGTCTTATTCATGTGTGCATGAAATATAGAAATTTGTGTCATACCCATAAAACCTAATTTAGTGTGCAAACCCTAATCCTTATTGAAAGTAAAAAAAATGAAAAATAAATGTGTGTTCATTATTAGGATAATATAGACATATTCAACACCCCAATGTGAAGAGAGTTGACTACATACCAATACTCTGAAGAGGGATCAATCTCGATGTAGTTCTCCCACCTAGTGCTTAGTACTAGTGCAAGTGAATGCTAGAATGAGACTAGATTTGGATGCCTTAAATGTGCTTGATCTTTGAAATCTAGGCTTAGGGATGTTTTATAAGGTAGTATGTAAAATTAGGAAAAAATATAGATCAAATACCTTAATTTTACTCAACTTGTTTCTTATTTGGATAAGCTTTTGCATTTATTTTCCCATCTAGTCAATAAAGGTCAAATAGTCTTGTATTTATAGAGATATATAGTTTATGTAGATAATAAAATGTACTAAAGCTAACCTTAGGAGAGTTATGTGTTTGTAAATTTATCCATTTATAAGGGTTATGTAAAATTACAATAACTCTCAATTGGGGACACTAGTGCCATGTGGCTGCAGTGTCCTTAATGTGGTGTTAATGTTCACCAACAGGCTACTAGAAAAACTAGGTTGGGATCTAGGAAAGCTATCTTAGGACTATGTTTGAGATAATTGTAGATGTTTATGTTTTTCATAATATCTATAAAAGTGTGTTAAAGTATCTAGGATAGGCCTAGGTCTAAGCTAGGAATAAGCTAACTCAAACAACACTCTTAGAATCCAAATACTGGTTTTAGGTGATTATATTTGCTCCCCCCTTTGTGCTATAAATGTATCAAATGAAAATGACTAGTATAAAGGAAAAATAAACATACTTGGACTTACCTTGGAAGTGAATAATGTGTATCTAAGTCTAAATATGTGAATCTAGGTTGGTGTATGTGAAACATGATCCAAATCCATGACCTGTAATGAAAACATGAAAAAATTAGTCCTTACTTAGGAGATGATCAAAAATAAAATAATATGTTGAATAAAATAACTAAGTAAAGCTAAGTAAAGAAAGAGGAAAGGAATTAATAAACCTTATTGGGTATGAAAACCAATGCATGAACCTAGTGATAATATGTGTGTGTGAGTTTACATAGTGATCATATCATTGAATAGATTGGACTGAGCTGATAGTTTGTTCAATCCTCATATGGGTGGCTCAAGAACACAATCTAGTTTTGAATTCATCATTACCCACCCCTGGTCGATGGATCATGATCTATGAAAATATTGGTTAAGATTGTAAATGTGTCTAACACTCTCATGTGGGTAACTCAAGAACTCAAGTAGGCTATGACTCCATCATTGCCCATCCCTTTGAAGTAGATGAAACTAAAATTATACTATGAAAAGTGATGAAAGTATCTAACTAGGTATATCTAATTTTGTATGTCAACTTTATGGCCACTCAAGTACATTGGGTAGCCTTGGGCCACTTGAGAATGTCAACCACTACATATGAAGTAAGGCATGAATACAGTGATAACCTAAAATATGATATCAAGTGTATACAATGTAAAGAATAACATGGATTTTTCCATTACATCTGATAAAATTGTCTATAATTGAGTATATGAAAATTATGTGCCATGCACATCCCCCCAATCTGATATATGAGTATACTAATTCTGAATTTATTATGTATTTTCTAAATATGTGTAACTGAATTGAATGTCAGAGTGATCATTTCATTAATGATGCCCTCAAATATGAGTAACTGGTATGAATTTAAGCTAAAATGAGTGTATCTGAGCAAAATATAAACATAAATGTCAAATCTATATTGTACCTAGTGTATTGGTTTAGATAATCTAGACTACCCTAAAGCTGGGGCTACTAGATAGTAGTACCCTTTAGTGGATAGTTATGCCTTGTGGCACTAGTGTCCTAATCTGGGTGCTAATGTTTGTTTGGTCTAAAATTTGGGTGACTAAAATACTTTTTGAGTCTCTATTTTTTATATGTCTGACCTGTGTCTAATTTCTAAAATTAAGCCTGTGTGCTAGAAATAATCTATGAATAGCAAAGTAGGAGCCTGATATTTGTGACACACCCCTATGAATTACCCCTCTTTTGAGGGTAGTTGTGAAACTTGAGCAAGAATTATCTTCAAAATAAGTAGCTCTAAAAAAAAATTTATCCAAAGCATATGCATGATATTCTAATACAATGTGCAAACATAACATTGAAATGCAAAAGTATCTATGAATGAGTAGGAAAAGTAAAATGTATGTTATAATTTATCATTGCACAAAAGTGTCAAGATAGATGTAATTAATTTATATAGAATTAAATATGAGTAACTACCTAGGAGGTTAGGGCATGATGTCCATCATGGCACCCAAGTAGGAAGGGTAGATGCATGAGGTCCCTTATGGCATCAAAAACTAGTGTGTGTGTGTAATAAGCAAATACAAGTTCCATGGTGAAGAATCATACATACAAACACATGAGGCATGTAAAAGTAGGCCAAGGGCCCACAAAATAAGGGACATGGACACATGTCACTAAATCTAAGAATGAATACATACAAGGACATGTTCAAATGTCTATATATGCAAGCAATAAAGATTTTGGCTTAGATCCACATGGAAGGACATGTTCAAATTTCTGCATATACAAGTAGAAAAATCACACACAAGGGACATGGGCACATGTCTAAACCATATCAACATAGAAGTGTCATAGATCCAAATAGTAATGTCATATTCAAATTCCCTCAAATAGAAGAAGCATATGAAACACAATCAATTATAATTTAGGAAAACTAAAAATGAAAGCATTTATACCTATGTAGTATAAATCTATGTAAATTATAAGATGTAAGTATGTTGAGTTTAACTAGTGGTAGTTGGTAAAAAATGTGAGCAATGAGTAACAATGACAAATATCAAGATATATCAATGTGTAAATTTTATTGTATAGTATGTAAGGATATAAATTGGTAGTAGCAATTGTATATGAGATACCCTCAAATGGGTGGATGTATCAAATGAATAAACATGGACTAGTGTATATGTCCCTAGTGGGTAGATGATAGCAAGTATAGATCAATGTAGTATATTGGGGTCATATATATAATTTACAATCATTAGACAAGAACAAGTGAATCATATATGTATGATAAAACTAGATATACTAAGATAGATAGCAATATGCAATATCTAGCAAGTAGTAGAAATGTATACATAACAATGCATATAATTTGTAAATTTTGTGTTTTCAAAATATTTGAATGTTTTTTCATTTTGACATGTTTATTGTTTTTATGTTTTTTGAGTATAATCTATGAACAAGCAAATGAAAAGAAACTATGTATAAGGAATGAGAGAGATAAGGAGGTATAGACAAGATTAGGAACCATACTAACCAATGAGTCTCATGGGAGACTCATTATCACCATGACCTATGTTTAATAAGGAAATGTGACATATGTGTGGTGTGAAAGGGTAATTATGAGCCCATAATCTATTATGATGTATAATTTGTGTCTGAAGATGCATGTGTAGTGATGATATGATGTGTCTCTGTCAGTAATTCCCTATGAACTATAAGGGTCTTAGGGGCCCATATGGTAGAACAAAAAGATATAGGTGAGGTAGGTGCCCTATGATGAGAAACCCTATAACCTAGTTAAGCTAATCTCAACATGAATTGAGTAGAGAAAGGTCCTCTAGAATCTGTGATGTATGTTTAACATAGGGGTCTCTCTAGTAATGGTATCTATGGGAAAGTATGCATACATGTATATACCATTAGAGTATATCTAACCGACACTGATGACTCTTATAGATCCTATGATGTATGCATAGGATCCCTACTCTCAACTATAACTAATATATATGCAATATCTAGTAATGGTGGTGTAACTATAACTCGTGTTTGTGCTTGAACTATAGTTAGAAACTATTTTTAAACTACATATGGGATGGGTAGAGGATACTCATATGAGACACCGTAAACCTTAACCACCTTATTAGAATGCATATAATTTAAGCATTGATGTACTATAGATGATATGGATTGAAGATGTTGTAACCATGGCCTACCTAATAAAATATTGAATACACATACACTAGGTACTACTTAAAACTAATTGGCTATATGTATTGGTACAACCTATAATGGAAGCACAATATCCATGATAGAGCTCTAAATGTGGCCTCTAAAAACACTAATGATTGTGTCTATAGGGAATATATCCCTCTGTATTTATCCTAATTTCTATAAGAGTATCATATTGCACATGCTTATGATTAAACCATTATCAACCATAACACTCTAAATAGGATGGTGGTATATGTATGCTCATATGAAGAGTGCATGTAAATCTATGTCATCATCCATAATCTCCTACTCTAAAAATGTGATAAGTGGTATAGGTGGCACTATAGTGTGATATATGCCAATAATGTTATACAAGGGATGCGCCTCCTCTTTAATTATGTGATAATAATTTTGTGGTGGATGCACTTGGTATGTATAGTGAACACTTGATGTGCCCTTGCCTCTTTCATTGTATGCTTTCAGAAAGGATATAATAATATATTTAGCTCCTTAGCCTCTATTTTTTGTTGTTTTAGTGCCTCTATGGGTGTGCCTGCATCAATAATATTATCCTCAATGATATATTGTATCTTATGATTTAGGCCAATGCATTTTTTTCATGTGGCCTATGCCTTTTGATACTCACAGAATGCATTTGAATCATAGTTATTTGGAAGAGGACATATTGTATCAACCTCTTTAATTGGAGGGAAAGATATGGTATTGAATTCAAATAGATATTTTATAACTTGTGTTGGTAACTCTAGAAGATTAGTGAAGACTCTGTGTTGAGGAGCAAATAAAATAAATCTAGGAGATGGCTCGAAATCTATGTTCGTTGTGGCATTTTGATAAAAATTTTATCTGTGGCCCTTGACTAGGTGGCATAAATCAATAAATATAGGAAACTTCTTAAATAAGATAGCTTCATGAAATGCTGGTAATAGACTTTGTTTAAATATATCTTGAATCTCTTTGTTTGCCATGGGGCTAGTTAATTTGGATAATATTATTATTTAATGTAAGACATAATATATGATAGGATCATTTACCTTTTGCTCAATTATGCCACTTGTGCATATGATATCTTATCACTGATGTTGATAGAGAACGTTTCTAGAAACATATCAGCTAAAGGATTGAATGCCATGATAGATTAAATTGGTAAATCATAGAACCATTATAAGGCATAATCCTTGAGACTATGTGGAAATAATTTCATAATAATCCAATCATTAGACACATAGTCCAATCATGCTACGTGAAAAGCTCTAAGATGATGCTTTGGGTCAAACTTTCCATCATATAATGTAAGCTTGGGTGCCATAAAATCGGATGGCAAGGGAGTTGCCACTATCTAATGTACCAAAGGTGTATATAAGAGAATGTTAGAATCAAAATCATATGGTGTCCTATTGGCTCCATTTTCAAGATGTAACACCTTAGAATATGGAGTATGAATCTTATGGATAAGGGATTGTACATCTAAAGTGGAGGAACTATCCATAATTTTTGTAGTTATCACTGATGGTTAATTAAAAATCTTAGGTTGTGTCATGTAAGTCAGTTTAATTAGACCCATTGGAAGTGTAACAACATTATTAACTTGAGGGGTTGAGGATTGACCATTGTTCATTTTTGTATTTCTTATTGAAGAATGTTTATGAAGTCATCTTGTATATCCATGTGTTTGGAGACAAAATATTGTAACTTTTGCTTATTAATTTCATCAAATCTATTGTTAAATTCTATCATTGTAGTGTAGAAGGTAGGAAAACAATTTTTGTATATTTTTAACCTTTTAAGAATATTAATCTGAGAAATATTGAAAAAATAAAATATGGTAGCAAATCCAAGTATATATAGAAAAAGGATACAAACCCTAAGTGTGTCTATAACTAGGGTTTATTTACACCAATTTAAACTATATATAAATAAACTAAAACCCTAATATGAAATTGATTTAAATATCTAGTTTGTCTAAAAAAATTATAAAATTAGAAGTATGCAACCCTGATTTATTGCATAAAATTTTGGATTAATGCAAATTAGGGTTTGAAGCAATATTTAAATTAAGTCAGGTTCACTAAATGATTTAACCTTTTTGGGTTTTACAAGTTTAATAACCTAAGTTAGATTAAAGGGCTAAGATGTTTAAATCTATTAAATAATATGAAATAATTAAGCACTATTTTTTTATGGATTTTAACTTCTTTTGGATTTCCAAAAATAGTAATAAATATGCATAAATATAGACTTATTTGGAAAGTATCTGTAGAAGATGATCTAGGTTCTAAAAAATGGGTTCTAGATAGGTCTGAGTATCGTTAATAGGGTCTTGAGATCTATTTTATCACTGAATAGTAGCACCCCACCTATATAGTAGTGACATATTATTATGGTGTCCTCAAAGTGGCACTAGTGTACTCTTTATAGGAACATTCCTAATTTCTAGAAGTACCTACACCTATGTTTCTAGGTCTTGTTATTGTATGTACTATACTTGGAACTCTATGTTATACCTAGAATACCTAATTTAATGTGCAAACCCTAAACCTCCTTGAAAGTATGGCATGAGAAATAAATGTGTGTTTATTAGTAGGATAGGCTAGACATCCTCAACACCCTGGTATGAGTAAATTTTCCTACATAACAATACTCTGAGGAGGAATCAATCTTGATGTAGTTCTCCCACCTAGTGCTTGGTGCAAGTGAAAGTGAATGGTATAATGATAGTGGACTTGGAAGCCTTGAATGTGCTCGATATTTGAAATTTGGGCTTAGGGTTTTTTAGATGGTATTATGCATAAGTAGGATAAAATAGGGATCAAATACCTTAATTTTTCTCAACTTATTTCTTTTTTGGATAGTATTTTACATCTATTTTTCCATCTAGTCGATAAAGGTCAAATAGTCTTGTATTTATAAAGATCATAGCTTGGGTGGATAATAAAATTTACTTAGGCTAATCTTAGGAGGGGCACACATTTAGAAAAGTATCCATTCAGGAGAGTTAGGGAAAGGGACAATAGCACCCAATTGGGGATACTGTAGTGTCCTTAATGTGGTGCTAATATCCACCTAGCAGTCTACTAGGCAAACAAGGTTGGGATCTTATTTTTTTTTTGTCCTAAGACTATGTTTGAGATAACTATAGATTTTTGTAGTCTATATAATGTTTGTAAAAGTGTGGTAAAGGATCTAGGATAGGCCTAAGGCCAATTTAGGAATAGGCTAACTCAAGAAACACTCTTAACATCCAAATACCACTTTTAGGTGATTACACATTGAGGCTACCCAAACCATTAATTGATAAAGATAAGGACCAATCCTTTATTTTAAAAATAAGGGTTTCCAAAAAGACTTCAAAATGTTCCATAGAGGTTAAAAATCTTGCATGCATATAAGTTAAAGACCTTCTTGTATCTTCTATCCTTAACACTTACCCCATCAATTTGAGATCTTGTGGGGGGAGGGGGGGTAATTACATATTTGAATCTAGACATTATCAATATCAATCCATCTTGGGGATGTTTTATAGACAATATCTTTGTAGTCAAGGTTTGGGTTCCACAAAATGACACTAAATATAGATTGGACAAAATTTCGCGTAGGTCTATGAATATCCCTCCTTTGAATATTAGAGTTCTTAAAAATCACCATAAAAACACCTTTTTGTATCATTCTAAAAAAACTAATAGACATACCCATATTTTTTCCCAAAACTATGTTCAACCAATTATCAAATAAATTCCTAGATGGGAGAAAATATTTATTAAAACACATAAATAAAATCCCAATATTCTTAAGTTTGAATTCTTCCAACTATATATATTTTTACATAGCTTTGTTGGAAGAAAAGATTAGGGTTTTCAAGAGTGAGGGGGACTTACTGATTTATTCATTTTTATACCTAGCTCATTTGCCTTCTTATGTACCAAAGACATAAAAAATGAATGTTGATCCTTCTAAGAATTTAGGGTTGTCTTACACCTGCAAGACTTAATTGAAATGTTTTTTCCCTTCTTGCACACAACTTTTTGTAAAATTCAAGCTTGAATGATAAATTTTATGAGATCAATTTTTATTAGTGTTTTTGCCCAATATAACTTCATTAATTCCCTTATCATTGTTCAAATCCTTCTCATAATTTACATGAGACTTAATCTAAAAGATACAAATTTAGAAAACTTTCAAAAATATCCTTTCAATTTTAACAATAATATTTATAGAGCATAATATAAATAACTTCAAATTTTTGAAAATACAACCTGAGAAAAAATAGAATAATAAACATCTATGTATTATTCCAAAATATTTTGTGTTTTCCTTTCTTACACATGATTTAATTAAATTTCTTGTTCCATTTGTTTGTATTTTTAGCACATTTGGTAGGTATTATTACTACAATATACTATTATATCATATATCTCACCTATGCCCTAGTTTTAACTATTAATGTATATGGTAACTAACCTAAAACCAAAAATAATTTAAACATTTAGGTGAATCCCTATGTTCTATTTCTTACACTTTCTAAGGTTCCCTTTTTGGGTTTTATTTCTACTTTTTCATTTTCATATTTATGTCATTTTTTTCTTTGGGATATAACCCTAATATAATGTTTTTATTCACATCTGTTTTCTCTTATTTACATCTTATGATTAAATTAATTTGAATCTAATCCTAGATTTAATTCAGATTAGGTTTGCATGTCATCCTTTCCCTTAGGTTTTATTTTTGTTTACTTCCATTTTGATTTTTAGTGTTTTCCTAGTTTAAGATTTTTGTGCTTATTCCATGATTTATGATCTTGTCTATATTTATTCATGGCTTATGATCGTGATATGGATTTTAGTGATGAAAATGAAACATATATAATTGATGTAAATATTTTTGTTACATTTGATAATAGGATTAATGAGGATATGCTTAAACAATGTAGATAGAATATTATACAAGATCCTTGTTTTATGACTACATTCATACAAATTTTTACTGAAGTGGTTATGTTACATTCTCATATTGATGATGATGCACATGTGAATGTTAATTATTTTTCACTTTTACTCTTAAATGTTTTAGTATGTCCATGCTTAATTAACTAAATTCTATGAAAATAAATATTAAGTGTTATATTATTACTATTCACAACATATACATTACATAGGTTAACTTCAAAGATAAGTGCGTGATTTATCCCTTCATCTAGAATCTTCTAGTGCTAGGTTTGTTTCTTGTATTATAAATTTTAATCACATTCCTAGAGATATTTTGACATGACTCTATCACATGAATTTTTTATACCAAAACTAAAATTATTTGTTGGCCATATATAAGCTTATGTGTATCTAAAATACTTAATTTCCTCAATCAAAAAATGTAACAATCATGGTTTAATATTAATTAAGTTACTTCCTAAGAGATTAATAGGTGATGCCTTAGCATGGTTATATCATTTACCTATTGGAACTTTGTATTTATTTTAATTATTTCAAGAAACTTTCATAATTATTTTATTACTAACAATGGACCTCATCCCACATTTAAGAGTATTACATTCATTTAACAAGAGCCCAATGAAGATATTTATGATCAAATTATTAAATTTTGATGTTGCTCACATTCCTTAGTCTACCAATCATGTGATATTTAATGAAATATTCTTTACCAATATATTTTTTCTACCTCTCAAAGATAAGCTAATTTACAAGTCTTCTCAATCATTCAATTATCGTTCTCATATAGATGTCATACTTATGAAGGAGATACCAATTCAATCTAAGTATATCAATTTTATCCATGACATCTCTATCCATGTGCCTAACATGAATACATATAAAAATTTAGATAGAATAAAATAAATATGAATTCAATAACTCCTATGCCTTCCTTAAGTAGATCATGAAATATCATTTTTTTAAAGATTACGATACTTTATTAGAGAAGTTACTTGACACAAAATTATATTACCACCTATTCGAGAACCTTAGATCTAACATGTACAAAAATATTATAAAAAAATGAATTTGATACTATATAATAATAGGACATAAAACAAACAAATGTATTATTTTTCAAAATAAAATCTAAGATATTTTCAATCATGGTCTTAATGAACTTAACATATCTATTAAAAAGGCATATAGTGAGAAATCAATACTTTTAAAATAGATAGTGCCTCCTAAAAAAGTACCATTTACGCAAGATAATTCACTAATTTTGGTTTTCAAGTTTTCTTTAGAGCACATTATTTTTATATGACACCTTTGACCATTAGTGTTTCTATTGAAGGATAAATAATGCATGGTTTTAGGAAAGACAATACAACTCAATGCACTATTTGTTCTCCTTATTTTTTTCATGAATTTGGATATGGAATTTTGAACTTAATATAAGTATCATGTTATTTGTTAGTATTGGGAACTATTAGGTTACCTACATTTGTGGGATGTTGGTCATACATCTTTTTTTTAATGTTATGTCATCCTTATTTTATTATAATGTTGCATTAGGAATTTCATGGTTAAAAATTATGCATGCAATAGTGAATAACACTAAAATTCATATATTTAAAGACCAGTACAAGAAGCAAGAATCCCTATAATGATTCTTCAAAATGAATGACTTTGTCCAAATAGACAAGAAAGGGTTCCCTTGAGCCGACCTCCTGAGATATTGGTCATATATCTACCTTTAGATCATGAAGTATATGAATTTGGAAGGTAAGTACACTTTAATTTTTTCACACCATTTCCTCCTCATAAATCACTTCATCTAGTTTTAAATTAGTCTCCCATAATTTCTTCTCAAGTCCCTAGAAAGTATTGTTTTGCTCCATCAAGTTAATGATACAAATCCCATCTTCTATCAAGGTATAATCTTCTTATTTGTTAAACATAGTTAGACCCTCTTAGGTTAGAAGGTCCCCCTCAAGGATCCTCTTTTGAGGACTCCTTGATAGACTATCCTATAGAGGGATCCCACCTACCTCTTGAATGCTCTTTCTCAAAATAGTTTATCTTAGTTCCCCCCTAATGACCTACCTCTCAAACTAATATTTATCCCCAAACCTAAACCCATTGAAACTAGGACTCCTATGACCCCAGTTTGGAAAGGTAAGGCCATAGTGATGAAGGAATTAGAAAAGAATAAACAATTGCTAAAAAAATTCAATTTAAGGGTTCAATAGGCAAGGTTTGGCTTGGCAAAATTGATCCAAGATTATAATGAACTTCACCAGGTGGCTGAGGCTACTATTCAAAAAAAACTCAACTCTACCTAGCCCCCCCCCAATCCCCTATTATAAAATCTCTCTAGGTCCTTAAGTCCCCCCCCCCCGAGATCCCCCAGGGGGTCCCCCCTAAATAAACTCCCTTGCAGGTTAAAGACAAGAAGCATCCCGGGATGATCTTCCTCAAGGAGGTAGCTGAAGGCCCTAACAACCATACATGTGCTAAAGTTTCAAAATATAAACCATTCATCCTAGTGAAGGACAACACTACTACTAAAGACACTCAAGAGGGACCCTCCTCCTAGATCAGTTTTAGTTATATGTTTCCTATTTTCATTCTAGGTACTTGTTTTTATATTTTGTTCTCTCAGCCCTGGATGGCCTACAAAAATATTTTTAATGCACTCTCATGGTTCTAGGTCCCTTTGAAACCTAGTTTTACCTTATCAAATAAAAAACACTAATAGTCACATATATTTTGATTTCAACCATGATAAAATTACAATTTATCAATTTTTCATGAATAAAGAATAAACTATCAAACTTCCTATTATAATTTCATTTAAATATTGATGTCATATTAGACATCAATGCCTTGAGGATTTTAATTGTGATAGTTATGAATTGTTGGTCAAATCCATAGAACAATTAGAAAACGTGACTCCACTTCCTATTTATCATGACAATTTGGGGATTGATAGTATTATTGGTTAGTATTGTATTTTTTTATTATTAAAATACATATTTTGATACATATTTTGTCACATTTATAGTTTATTATTACATACATCATTCTATTTATTTGAATTTCATCTTATTAACTTTAAAATAATCCCATCACTAATATTTTAGTTAAAACTCTTATTAAATTTAAAATAATATTATCACTAGTATTTTAGTTTAAAATCTTCTTGTTAAACTACCTTGACATATAGTTCCTTATTGTCCACCCCAGTAATATATTATCAACCTCTTACAACACATCATACCAAAAAACTTATGAATATTTAAAATATATAATGACATATCTAGACTAATACATATGTTTTACAAGAGGTTTCAACATTTCATGGATCCTAATATAATTATATATCTCTTTGGGATGATGATATAGGTTGTTACACTACTCAAATATATCTTTTTTCACCTTCTAGTGATGCATCATAGTACCCTCTCCTAGGCTATCTTATTATAGATGACCTTATTGATAATCCATGCTAACCTGGCTCTTGTGATTTTTTGATATCTCACTATTATAATATAGTTTATTATTTTAAATGACTTACTTATTATATGTTTCTGGCCTTTCATGTGCCTTATTCCCTTTATTTTGTTTCATGCCTCATATATCTTCTAGTTTGGATAGTTTGGCCCTTTCCATTAATTTGTATAAACATTTTTATAGCCGATTGGCTTATTTTTCTAGTTATGTTGCGCTAGATATTCCCCCTTGATTGTTGATCCCATTCTAAAAACTTGATCAAACACTCAATAATGAAAATAAATATATCAAGAAATTCTGTCCTAGCATACTTTTAGGTCCAAGGGATGTTTTAGGTTGTTTACAAATTTTCTCTTCTTCTTTCTTATGTATTTTCCCCCTAGCTTGATTGATTTACTTCCTTGGGTTTCCTAATTTATAACTTGGGTACTCCTTTTCATTAATTTATCTAGCTTACTTTTTCTTGTGTGTTTTGCTTATATTTTTTATTACATGATATGAATACTTCTTATTTGAAAATTTATAAAATGAAAAAACATTAGAAATTATTAAAATCAAACATTTACTTTACTTTATCTTTGTCAATGGATACATATCATGCTTACTTTCCTATGCTATATGTTTTATATATACATTTTTAAACATGTGTAGACACATACATTAAAATTTATTGATAAAATAGCATAATTGTGACCACATATTTTAGAACTGAGCCCATGCCTCATTTCACGATCCTTGATTCCTATTCCTTCACTCCTATTATGGATGACCCATTCCCATAAAAAAATAATGATCCAAAATATCCCTATAAAATATTATAAGCATCATAAACTAACTTTGATATTGATCCAAGATTTTAGTTTAGTTATTCTTACCCTCTAGAAAAGGCTTCCCTATTTGGATAGTGTCACTCCCTACTATTGTCTAATTCTATCAGCAGTGTCCTCTTGCAAAATAATGACTAGTTTATCCAATTTTAATTAATTTGATGATATGTCCCACAAGTTTAACAAACCCTATCCAAATTAATTCCAAAAATATAACAATAAATACACATTTCAAACTATTTTTCACACAAGAGGGTTCCATTTTGAAGATCACTATAATTCTAATTGCACATTGAGAGAAAATTATCTATTTCTCCCAATTCTGAATACATAATCCCTAGTATCCCTGAGATAAATTATGAATACACATCCAACGTCACAAGTCATATTTGAAATATTTAATTACACCAAGATTGCATTAGTATTTTAATTTTTTGCACCAATATTCACACACACCACTATAGCATGGGAAAACTGCATAGATTTTGATCCCTCTTTAGAGTATTAGTATGTAGGAAACACTCAAAATGGGGGGGGTGTTGAGTTCAATCACAACTTTAAATACTAACCCTTTTTTATCTTGTGATTAAATTTTCAATATTGATATATTGAGCTAGGGTTACAAGTGAAGGAGAATATACAAAGTGGTTTTCATGATGTATCGAAGGATCTCACACAGGTAAACATAACATATAGTAAAATTAAAATTTATCACAATATTTTAAAAGAGACATCATTTATAGGATGTCAACACTCCCTATAGATACAACTGCACAATTCCCCTATCCATATCCAACACTATTATCCATAGATCTATAAAAACCTTATTTTGGATCCTCAATTAGTTAACACAATCACACAACCCTTTTTCTAGTCTCAGTCATAGTCCTGCATTCTGACTTTATGGCTAAGTTTTATTTCTTTATCACTTTCCATTTTTAGCATATTTCCAAATTTAAAAAGTTCTAATTATATTTTTTTCATTTATTGCATATCTGTAGCATTCTAATTTTACATGGTTGTTTATCTCATTTAGTTATTTAAGTCTTATTTTTACCAAAATTTGATAAAACATATTAGTGAACTTGATGGTTGTTCAAATGTTACAAACCCTTAACCATATATGTTGTTAGGGTTTCTATCATTCCTTTTTCTTTCAATTGTTGTTTTATAATTTTTATATTTCATAAATTATTTATTTTAAAAAATATTGCAAGTTTACATTTCATATTTTAAGCAGTCTAAGAAAGTTATTTCTACCTCTCTTAAAAGAAGTGCTAGATTAAATGGCACTCCAATTGATAATACTAAAATTCTTTTTTTAAAATTACATAACACAAATAATAAAAAGGTTATATCATAGCCTTTAGATGTTAATGCCCAACATGATCATGCACCTAGATCAATGACATTAATTCAAAGCAAGTTTAATATGATCAAGATAACCTTGGTCCTCAATATGACCATCAAGATTTATTTTCATCTATAGGTGATGAAAAACCAAAATTTAACATAATGGAAGTTATTAAGAGTTTTCAAGAAATAATTTGTTAACAACCTCTTGAATATCATACCATTTTTAAAACACTTTTGGATATAAAAGT
>JARHVA010009635.1:125000-287536 GCA_037957365.1 Torreya grandis
TGGTTAGCATCCTTCTCTCTATTTTTTTATATTTTAATTTATGTATGCAAAAATATAAAAAAAAATAGAATATTTCAAAAAACTAAAAAATCAAGACCTATGCATGATTATGTTTAATCTATTTACATAAATTATTTTTTCATAAGTTATTCATTACTTATTTATATCTAATTCCATATCATGTATGCTTCACAAGTATACATGAGTGAATGCAAATCATACACTTTCCATTTACATACACAATCGCAAGTTATTTCACTAACTCAAATTCATAAATTATAAATAGACAATAATACCCTAATCAAATAGTAGTGCCCTAAACCAGTGTCATGTTTTTTAAATTATGTCCCAATGAGAACACACTATCAATTATTAGGTCCAAACTAAACACAGGCCTCATAGAACTTGTCTCTATATCAACAATCTCACTAGGGTCATCTCATACACATGTTATATAATTTGTTGGCTATCCTTATTGTTAATATCTAGTTCCTTACACTACATAAAATCCATAGATATTACTCACTTAATTATGCATTGATATCTTATTAGTTACCTAATTTACTACATATAACAGTATTATAAATTTCTTATGTTGATCAATTACATTTATTCATGCATGTTTTTCATGGTTGCTTTCCTTCTTCATGTCTTATGTGTATTTTTTGTTTTGTATTGTGAACATTTGAACATGTAATTGTGTGTGGTTAGGGGCCTTTTATGTATGTTTCTAAGTGTGTGAGTGACATTTTAATTGGTCCCTTGTATATGGTCCCTTGGACTTCTATTATGTGTTTTATGTGTGCTATTGGTATATGTGTGTCATGGACATGACACTTGTTTTCTTTGTTTTCTTTATTTTTGATGTCATTATGTATATCATGCATCTTCATATCCTTTCAATTTCATGATGGATGTCATGCATCCCTCCCAACATATTACTAACTAGATTTCAACACTTGATTTTGCTCACTTATTTGTGTAATTCATTACTAAAATTTATCTTGACAATGTCATTATTCATGTTTTTTTTCTACATGCATCTCACATGACTATTTTTCTTAGTTTACATATGATTATGCCATGATTCTCCATGTTATCATTAATACTTAGAATTATATTTTTTCATAAGATCTCTCACATAACATTTTACTTTGAATTAAGTTATTGTGCAGGATCAATAACTCACCTCAAAAGAGGGGGAATACATAGTGGCTTGTATCAAAGACTAAGATACTATAATATAGTACATAGATAAAAATTAGGTCTTACACAAGTGGTCAACTATAATACCTAGAGAACACCTAAAAAGTAATTTTAGATAAGAGTAGTCCATTTGGACAAGGGGCTAGTTTGGTCATGTCCAAAACATGGTGTTATTTTCCTAGTAGATAAAAACAATAATTTTTATAAATTCTTAGATTCACATCCAACAAGACAATTAAAAATAGGTACAAAAAATTGGTTTTTATAAAAATACTCATGTTCATCTCATATTTTCTCATTTTGGGGGAAACATGAATGACATGTGCTATAGGTTAATGCATAGGTTTTTGTTCAAAATTTTATTTTTTATTACTTAGTTTCATAATCCATATACACCCAAATATAATATTTGGGTCATGTGTAAGGCATATGACTAGCCCTATATGCAATGGGAAATGCAGTAAATCTATAAATCAATCCTATCTCAAAGAAGATAAATCATACGTACACTTCCAATTGTGGATATATTATATATTCAGGGTCATGACCAAGATGGATCCACTAGACCTATCCAAGGTATCTCTTACCATAATAATATCACTAGTGAGGGTTCTAAAGCCTCTAGTCAAGCAAAACTATGCAATAACTCTAACTAGGTCCTATGTTTTCATATTCACTAAACTAATAACAAGTAAAGTGTAATCTAGTGCTCACCAAAGATTGTGGCATAAAGTGGGGGTTAGTAAACATAAAATAAACATGCATAAGAGAATCTTAATTAATCTATATATAGGTAAAACCCTAATGTTTAGAGAGACCAATATATTCAAAAGCCATTATTTATGTTACTTTTATCTACTAAAGAGAGGAACAAAGTTAGAGATACTTACCTTGAAGATGAACCCATCGAGACTCAATATCTCCCTTGGTTAAAGGTGTTTTTCAATAAGTTATTTTGGTTATTAAGGATCACTAAGAAATGCCAAAGCATCTAACATTTTTCCATAAGATAATATTCTTCTCCAAGTAGTAACCCTAAGCTAAGACTCAAGTAAAATGGCAGTAGAGTATATTGTAAAGAATCACAAATGAATAATTAACTCTTGTTGTCTCTCTAAGAATGGTGAAATGGATATGTTTATATAGGTGGATCTAACCCTAGTCATTTCTAAAATTTTAGGGTATCAAGGTCAACCCAATCGACCTTGTATCATTACTGAAAAAAATAACTCAGGTCTTGGTATAGTTCATCTAAGGGATAACCTAAACCCTAAATAAGTTTTATCAATTATATTACAAGTTTGATGGGGATGCCATTGTAACATAAACTACCAAAAAGGATTTTAGGCTAGGGGAAGGCTAATAAAAGCATAAAATAACTAGATAAGTGTGAAAAATAAGAATCAAAGCTTAGGGTAATGTTTTTAGGAGATGGTTGTGTATATAGAAAGTGGTAATAAGAGACAATAATCTTGAGAAGCACTAATGGTCTACCCATTCATTTCTTGGTGAACCCCTTAAGGTGTTCACTTAGAGAGATTGAGACTCGATGGGTTTCTGCAAGATAGAAAAAATAAGTAATTGATAAAGTTTGAAAATATTATGTGTATACATATGACCCACTCAAAGCTCATTACATGTCACTCAGGTATAATATTAGATGGCACTTCAAGAAAATAACATAGCAACACACAACACTAAATCTAAAAAAACTATAGTATTTTAAGGCAAAAATAACTGAAATTAAATGACTAAAATGGAAATAATTAAAAATAAAAATAATACATACCTTGAATTACCTTTATTACTAGATGATTGTCTATTTTGTGTCTATCTTTGATCATGGAGGGTGAAAATACTACTTTCAACAAACCCAAATATATAAAACTAAATATTAAAAACAAACAAATGTAGGAAATCCAAGATAAATGATGTTATATGCATGAGATGTACTTGTAAATTTGGCAAGCTAGGCTGACAAGTGATATGTTATACCAAATGACCAAGTCAAAATTAGATTAAATCAAGTAACTAAAAATCCAAAGCTATTAAAGATCAAAAAACTTAAACAAGTAAACCTTAAGTAAGAAAGGCAAACTCACCAAGTCAAACCAAGGATACATGTTAAAAATGGTAATCAAACATCAATGTGAAAGTAGTAATAATCCTTACTTAAATAAAGATGGGCAAGAAAAATGGTAAAATAACATTGATGAATGAGTAGTAACAATCCTTACTCAATCATCAATGTAAAAAGGGTGCATGAAAAGGAAAACAACATTGGTGAGTGAAAAGTAATAAGCCAACCTCACTCAATAATGGAAAAAGTACATAAATGTAGAAATGAACTTTGTTGTCCAAAAAATGGGTATTACAACAATAAAAATGGTAAAGGAAATGAAATCAACGATGGGATTCATAATCATGGTGTAAAAATAATCCATAGTCACTCAAACATATTGTTTTGTTCTAAAGATAGATAAAATTGAAACAAATTAGTGCTAACATGTTTTTAAGATATGAAGAAGATGGAAGTATATAAGAAAGGAAAATAGATTTAGAATTACACTTTGCCTATTAAGGGGGGAAATTAAATGGGTGGAAGGGAGAATGAATAAATAAACAAGGTATAGGAACTCTTTATCTAAGTCAAGACACTCAAATTAAGTTTGTCAAAACAAGAGGACATTTAACCTTAAGGACTCTAAAGAACTTATCCTAGCCACACAAGTCTTAGATCAACAAATGAGGTAAGTAGATCATACCATGAAGGATACATTCATGAAAATTAAAATGGATCTACCTTCCCATAATGTGTTCCCCATTCCTTAAGACCCCTTACAAAGTTGTCTGTATACTGTGAAGATTGGTTACGTACATGAGAAATTAGGTAGTACTATAGAGTTTGTTGAATTATCCTATTCCAATCTACTAGCCTACTACACCCCAATGGACCTTGTCTCTATCATGAGGCTAAATGTGGTGTTTTAGCTTCAATTGGAGATAAGAGAGGTGCTATGAATCACGTCTTTTGGTGTGATTTTGAATTTTGAAATTTATATATTGCCTTTTATATATCTTTGCCTTTTGTTTAAAATTATTTGAATTATAACTTTCTTGATGGATTTTTCTATTCCTCCTCTATATGGATTCGAACAACCAAACATGGATGCTAAAGATGACTTTCATTTGAATACTTGGGACTTGGTTGATAATAAAGAGAACTTAGAGATCATGATGTCTAAGAGTCTCATTAATGTAGGTGAAATATAATTTCTATCTTGACTTAGACCTTATTTTATCCAATGTGGAGTTTAGGAAATCAAGAGAAATGAAACATGAAATAATTTGAATTACTTCAAATCACAAAAAAATGTGACAAAGGGTGAAAAAGGGGATATAATGACATTTAAGTGTGATTACTTATCATAAGAATGAGGGAAATGTAGGAAAACATGCTAAATAAATTGTTGTGCAAATTTTATCTATCAAAGAAGAAAAATCCAAAGTTGAGAACAAGGATCACAAACTTGTAACTATTGAGAAACACATTCAAGATAAGGAATATTGAAGGAAAGACAACGGTTTTATAAGTAAGGCAAGTCCTATCCATGGTATTACACTATAAATCATAAAAGAGAAACCTACGAGGGTGCACAAAGCATATAAAAAGTAAATAAAAAATAAGATATTTGTGAGGAAGGCTAGGTCCTATCCATGGTTTTACACTACAACTCATAAAAGATAAACCCAAGGGGTGCAAAAAAGTATTGGTAAGGAAATAGATAAGACAAAAGTGGAAATCATGAGGAATATCAGATCCTATCTTTGGTTTTATAATTCAACTCATGATAAAGGGGAAACCAAAGGACCAAATGGGAGGACTAAGGCTTGTGAAGAGAGAAAACTATTACAAAGGGTGAGACCCATGTAAATATCCTGTAAAAGTGTTAGAAACATAACATATAACAATTATGAAAAGGTGGATATTTAGGCAAAGCACTTTTTTAGGAATTGTGCATTAGTGGGTTCTTTGAAAATATGGCCTTCATTAGTTTGAATATGATAGGTGGTTAAACCAAGGATGTCTTTAACTAAATAAGTTCCCCACCATTTTTTAGCATATTTACCTTATTTTTCATGAATATAGTCTAATTTAATGATAAGATCAACAACATTAAAAGTGTAGACTTTAACTCTTTTTGTATGGTGTTTGGTAATGAGGTCCTTGTATTGGTGATTGTTTTTCAAAGTAGAAAGATGGTGCTCATCAAGGAAATCAACAGCATGAAGGTAATCTTAAAATAATTCATCATCAAGTATGATACCATGAAGAGAGATAAAAAGAGAGAGAAGCTTAAATTATAATGGGAGGACTAATTTAGAACTATAAACTAGAGAAAATGGCATTACCCCAGTGGTGGTGGGTATGCTAGTGTGATAGGCCCAAAGAGTGGGATAGAGATGAAGATGCCAATCCATGTGGTATCACAAATTATCTTTTGGGGGATTTTATTATCAATTTTATTAGTGGACTTAGCTTGGCCATTACATTTCAAATTCTAGGGTGTGTAAAAATTATGATTGATTTTAAATTTAGCACATAATTATTTGACTTTTTTTTTTTGAAGTTACCACCATTGTCTAAAATGATAGTATGAGGGACACCAAAGTGGAAAATGAGTTGATAAAGGATGAATTTGGAAATGGTGGTTCTGGTGATATTGATGAGGGGTATATCCTTGACCCATTTGGTAAAATATTCTATGATTGTGATTATAAATACATTCCCATCTTGAGATTGAGGTAATTTGCCTATGAGATCTAATACCCACATGGGGAATAGATAGGGAGACTTGATGGTTTGAAGATTAGATATAGATGCATGAATTAGATAATCATGAATCTATCAAGGAGTACACTTTTTAGGGAATTCAATGGCATCCTTTTCAAGAGTGGGCCAAAATTATCCCATACATAACCATTTTTGGGCTATAGTGTGTCTACTACAGTGTCCATCATAAATTCCCCCATGTTCTTGTTTAAAAAGAGGATGAACCTCTTCTTTCATAACAAAATGGAGTAAGGTACCTTTATCATTATGATAATATAATATGTTATAGAAAATTATACATATAAAATATTATTTATGAATGCGAGTTTTTTCATAGGAATCAATGTTTGGAGGATAAATTTGGTGTTCAAAAAATTGAATGATATATTTTTACCATGGGATTTTTTGAATGGTAATGTCCTTGATGTGATAGATAAGTGAATCTTTTGGTTGAAGAGAAGATGGGGATTTTCTTATTTGGATAAGAAAATTGGGATTGGTAATAACTTAGTGTGGATGAAAAAAATATGCAGAAGAATCAAGTGAATCAGTAATAGAATTTTGATCTTGATAGATGCACTTGATGATAAAAGAAGAAAAATATTTGGCAAGGGTAATTGAAATGTGATGATAAGAAATGAGATTTTCACTTTTTCATTGATAATAACCATTTAATTGGTGGAAAATGAGTTGGGAGTCACTTAAATCATACAAATATGTGATATTTAGATCAAGGGATGCTCTCATGCCTAGGATTAAAGCTTTGTATTCCAACATGTTAATGACATCAAATGTGAGACAAAATTCTAGAGGGATAATTTTTCCAAGAGGATTAGTAAGGATAAAACCTACCCCATCTCCATGAAGATATTTAACACCTTTAAAATGAAGGTTATAAGTATCTTCATGTAAATCAACATTAATTTTAGGAAGTTCTTAGATAACTACTTTTTATTTAGTAGTGTTAGGGAAGATATAGGAATCTTCTAGATTACGTGCTTCAAGGTCAGTAGTGAAATTATGGAGGTAATATTTAAGATATATGCCTTGGTTGAGACATTAAATATAGAGAATATTTTTATTGGGAAGATTATCTTGAAGGTGATCAGTGGCTGGGATTGGATCTGCAACAAGTTGATTAGTACTGATTTATCCTTTGACAACTTTTTGTGTATTAATTTAGAGATCAAATTTTATGAAAATGACCATCCATTTTCCAATTCTATCATTTCAAATAGGGACTTTAGATAATAAGTGATGAAGGGGATCAAAATGAATAATAATATAAGTGGTTTGATAAATCATGTAATGTTAGAGATTTTTTATAAAAAAATATATGGCGAGGAAATCATGTTCAATTTTTATTTAAAGTTTTTCATAGTCGATGAGGCCTTGACTAATATAATAGATGGCATAGTCCCTCCCAATACCATTTTATTGGGCAATCATTACCACAGGTGATATGGGTGTGGAATAGGTATAAAAAATCAATCATTTGAAGGTGGGTGAAGAGTAGGTGGGTGAAGAAAGAATTATTTCATATTTTCAAATGCTTTTTCATAAAGATCCATCCATTTTAGGGCATTACCTTTATTAAGAAGAGAATTGAAAGAATAGAAATGGTGATTCATTTCGGGAACAAACCATCTAATTTCCCAAATTTTATCAAGGTAAGTGAGAATATCTATAATGGATCAAGGGATGGGCATGTTAACAATAGCATTGGTCTTAGTGAGATCAATGTCAATGCTACAAAGAGAGACTATGAATCCTAATAGTTTTCCGTATGTGACACTAAAAACACACTTGTAGGGATTTTGTCTAACTTTATATTTAATGAGGTGATTGAATATGATATAAAGATCATAGAGATTAGTCTTGAGTCTTTTGGATTTGGAAATGAGGTCATCCACATAGGTCTCTACAATATTTTTAATAAGATCATGAAATATGTGAGTAATTACCCAATGATAGGTAGCTCCAGTATTTTTAAGATCGAAAGGAATTTTAACATAGTAATAAGTACCCCATTCCATGGTAAAAGTGGTCTTATGTTATTCTTCAAGGGTAATATGTATTTGGTTATAACCTAAGAAACCATCCATAAGGGACAACATTTAATAACTAGTAGTGGAATAGACAACAACATCTATAGAAGGTAGAGGGAAGTTGTTTTTGGGATAAACAAGATTAAGATTATGGAAATCAATTCAAATTCAAATGACCATGGTGATGTTATTATGAATAAGGATAATGTTAGAGATCCATTTTGAATAATTCATGGACTTCATAAAATTAGCATCGAGAAGCTTGATAATTTTTTATGGCATAAAGTTGAAACTTATGGTGTAAATTTTTATTTATTTTATCACATGGGTTTGACATTTAGGTAAGTGATGATGTTTTGTACCATGATGCTAGGATCAATAACAACCATGTCCTCATAAGACTAATCAAAAGTCACATTATATTTATCAAATAATAAGCTAAAGTTATCATGTTCAGTTGGTGTGAGTTTATAAGAGACTATAAATGGTCGAGGGCATGAGGGGGTGACATATTTGATTTGAGTAGTTTCCTTGATAAGCATAAGAATTACCATCTTGGAAATGGTATGGTTTATTATGTAAAGAGGAAATGGGATTTGATTTAGGGTTGATTCTAGAGATGAATTTGTTGAAACAAGGGAATTTGTTTTTAAAATTCTTGAGTTTGTGATGTTATCGAGGGAGTTGAGATTATTGTGCATGAAGTAATTTGAAAATAAATTCATCACTAGGTAGAGTGGGAAGAGGAACATAATACTCAACATCTACTTTAAGATCAATAATTTTATTACCATGGCAGTCATATTTAGAATGTATTTGACATACATCTATAGCCTTGACATCTAATGTAATCTTAGGAGTAGGGCGAGTTGGGGGAGTTGGGGGAGTAGGGGAAGAAAGTTGATTGGATTTGTTTGGTTTGTCATTAACTTAATTAATAGGAGAAGAATTAGATGCAAGGATTGTATCTATAGGTGGTATAGAAGATGTAAGAATTTTATAAGGTTTGGAATGTAGGACTTGTTTTACCACCCAAGGAGTGTCAATAAGTAGATAATTAATAAGAGGTACATGACCTTCGAGAGTTAACTCCTACATATTAAAAATGGTATGAACATCATGATTGAAATAATGTGTTTGGGCTAATTTTTTTTTATAATGTTAAACATTTAAGTCTCATATTGAGATTCGGTCATGATGTAGTTATCATCATAGGTTGGGGAAATTGTACATGCTTGAGATTTAGGAGTAATTTCATAAGGGTAAATACTCAGGTCACTAAATTTACCTAGAGAAATGATTAAAGGATCTTAGAATAATTTGGCCACTCCATAATTATTGCATGTGAAGGCATCTTCTGGGTAAGGGTATCCTAGGCATTGCATGGAGGGGGAAATTGGTGATCTCATAAATGAGAGGGATGATGCAATAATGAGTTAATAAAGAAGGAATAAGCCACTCTGATATGTAATGAGGTAGATTAGTACTATTTCAAGTATGTTTTAATTGATTAGGTTCATCATCATCTAAATAAACAAGAGTGGCATGTATATCCAAATCGATGTTGATGAATTTAGGTAAGGGAGCACTATTGATTTTTGGAATGGTAGGAATGCGATATTATGATTTAGGATTAGGAAGTTGAATATTTCAAGGGTTGGGATCAACCTCATGTTTATACCTTTTTCCTTTATGTAGGAACTTGATACATTAGGTACCAAAAGAGTAAATAGTTTTGATTATATGAGTCCATGGTCATACTAGGAGTATGTTGTAATATAGGGTAAATCAAGGACCATAAGATTATTTTGAATAGCCTTAGGTTCAATTATAAGGGGAAGCCAAATACAACCAAGTGACTTTTGATTAGTTTTATCAAATCTATGATAGGTTAGGTGGGTTTTCTTGAGATGATCTTTATTATATCCAAGTTTTTGGATGAGCCATAAATATGTCACATTAATACTAGACCATTCATCGACTAAAACTTTATGAATAATGGTGGTATTAATGACTATTTTAATGAATAGAGATGGACCATCATCATGAAAGAGGATCTCATCATTAATCATGTCTTATTCAAGGAATTTAATGGTAGGTTTGGAATAATGAAAAATGTATTCAATTATATGCATGTTGGTAGGTTGAGGCTCAAGAAAGGGTGGTTCATCTTCTACATAAGATGGGTCATCAAATTTATTGCAATTAGTGCATGAGGAAATTGCAATGATAAGGGGAGGTGTGAATTAACTCCATAAGGGGAATCTTGGAAGGCATGGAGTTGAGTTATTATAATAATTTCTAATGAATGGGATTTAGAAGAATAAATAGTTTGAGGTTCATAAGTTAAGGTGGAATTTTAAGGAATGGAAGTGGTTGGTGGTTCGAAAGAAGGAGATGGTTCCTCATTATCTTCTGAAGCTAGGTGAGTGGTTGTAGTATCTTTGAGAAGTTTATATTTTAAAGATGGCTTGTTAGAAACAAGATGACTAAGATGTGGGGGTGAATAATTATTGAAAAAAAAATTCATTCAATTCCACTTAACCATACATGAACCATTCTAAAAAGCACATCTTAGCAAGCATAAACATCAAAACAAGAGAACATAAAACATATGAACATAGAAAATACATGGTAAGCCCTATAAGGGTATAAAAAACACTAATGAATTAAATATAATATATTAATATAATACAAAAACCAATATTTATTGAATCACCAAATTCACATGAATCACTAACCCCAACTAGCTCAACACCAACTCAACTAGGCTTTTAGCAAGCACCCACTTGTAAGGAGGCACCAACCCCC
This sequence comes from Torreya grandis, assembly GCA_037957365.1. NCBI lineage: Eukaryota > Viridiplantae > Streptophyta > Pinopsida > Cupressales > Taxaceae > Torreya > Torreya grandis. The sequence goes on from JARHVA010009635.1 coordinate 135,900, forward strand.
TAGATGAATCAACACCAAATCAAACACCTAATTTTTTGATCACCTTAAAAACCCCTTTTGTATTCTACAACAAATTATGATCTAATGCTTCAAATCTTCACTCACTTTTTTCCCTCTCAAATTGGCCTTCAGCCTTCTTCATTCAACTATCCCTCTCCATGGCTTGATTAGATCTTCTGACCTTGATCCTCATATTCAAAACCTCTATTAGATATTAATAATATTTATATGATGGTATACATGACCTATTTATCCTCATAAATTATTTATATCATTCACTTATCTTCCTTTTCTCTCCCATACTTAGCATCCTCTAAGCATTCCCTTAGCTCACTCACAATAGACCTAATCTGCCTTATTTTTATACAAGTCACTTGATCATATCTTTATTAATAAGTTATGCTTTAAAATAAATTATGTAGGACATAAATAGATCTTATCATATTAAAATAACATGCCTTAATCATGAATCAATCAATATAATAAGTCTACCATACATAAATTAGCCCTTACTCCTCTTTTAGGTTTATGGAGACCAAATAAGCCTTCTTAACAACATATTACAATTTGATATTTATTTAAGCATATCCAAAAACCTAAAATAGTAGTAAAAAGTAATATAACACTGTAATATACCTTATCCAAATTTAATTTATGTCCATATTACCTTTTAGGTCCAACTACCACTTGAACCCTTTATCAAATCGCTGCATATAAAAAAACATGTGCATATACATAAAATTTGTCTTGAATAACTGAGGAATATACTCAGTTTTTTCAAATAAACATGGAAAAAAATTATATATTAAAAAAACTCGTGACCTCACAATCATCAAAAAATTCATCTAATGCTTCAACTTAAAGTAAATAAGCTCAAACACTTCTCTGTAAGATGTTCACTCAAAACTGCCAATTGACTCCAAAACATAATTAAAAAAACATGAACATCTAACATATGATTGAATATTTTCAAGGGATTTCAATGCATGAACAGAATATTATAACATCCTTAGAGTAACTTAAATCAATGATATCATGATCTCTAATCAAAACTATTAGTCTTACAGACTAATTTACCGACCTTCTATCTCACAAACTCTACTTAGTTAGATAAGTCATTTTGGATTCAATGTTTCAACCTCTTATACTAAATTTTAAGATTATAAAAAGCATGGATAGATCATTCAAGACCCAAAAAACATCATCATTCATATTAATGCATCACTCTTACATGAAAACACATCAAGAAACATCTTATTACTTGTGTCTAATTTCCTTACTATTTGCACCACTAGGTCTGTTAATGACTGAACAACATGGATCACCAACTTTGCACATCTGAGATATAGAACCTATCCAAAAATCTTTATGAAAAAAAAACTACAAGTATCACACTTTGATCTTCATCGACTTAGGAACTTTTACTTGGTCAACCCTATTTTCTACAATAAATTTCCAAAAGACAAGCACTTTATTATAGAGTCTTCTCACTTACCTGAGAAACTAATCAAACTTGAAGATACCTAAGAGAGTTTAATTCAACCTCCAATCACTTGTCTAATCACATATAACCATTCTAAGCTCTTTATAATAATATATTCAATTTGGGTCCTTATTAGGGTTTTATGAGGGTTGAGACCATATTCCAGTCTTAACATTCATTCATAAAACTTAACTCTTCTTAAAAAAAACTAAATCTTATAACTTTGAGCTAGATCCCTTCCTCATCTACCACAAATGGCTTAGGTTATAATGTAGATGTTGCATGTGCCAATGAACATTTAGAAAACCTTCTTGGGTAGATAAATCTTCATTCTGTGTACTTGAGAAACCTTACAACACTTTTTCAAGCCTTTTTTTTCAAACCTTGATCTAAAACTTCATGAATATACTTAAAATAACTTGACTCACCTCTATCAAATTTCACTTTCTCACTCATGTTATATGTAGACTAATAATGTTACCTTATCTATCCACCATCTCTCTTCTTGCTTTCTAAGCCTTGACCTGCAAGTCTTATTAGGCCTAGAATCTGACCTTTTAGCCACCTTGTAGAATTCACCTTGAAACTCTCCTATGTTTTAATTTCTCTTGTGTATTCTCAAACAACCTCATACACTCATTCTTATTTAGAGATTCAACAAAAATTATTTGGAGCTACTTAAAAATCTTTGGATCTTGATTGGGATATTCAGAGCATATTTAGAGCTGACTTTATAATCATTTTCAAGGTCCTCAATACCTTATGTACAACCTCAAACAATGTCTCTCATGCTTAATCACTATCAATGTTCTTCAGAGCATTCTCATCTTCATAGCTTATTCGAATCATCTTTAAAGTTGCCTACATATATATTCATAACATACTACTTCTTCTTTGAAGCTTGCTCATATCATCATGCCACCTACAAATTCCATCTCACAGTGTCTATATAAATCATTAATCTATACTTTACACTTGTTGTACTAACCTATATTTACTCAATGATCTTTAATGATATTAATATAATTCTTTAGACAATACTTTCACATTATTGTTCTTCATATAGGAATAACACTCATTATGCTAGCAATAGAACTCATTCATATACATACCTCAAGGCTTACTTAACAAATAATTTACACAATAACCTTTGACATTAAATGAAATTAGATTGACATCAATGAAATAACCATGTATCTTCATAAGAACTTTTGACATCAATGACAACATTAATATCAAAGCTCAACACTCAATGAAAATGCTCAATAATCTATTCCTTAATCAATGACAATGTTAAAAAATCTCCCCTTTTATCATTGATGGAAAACATATTCAAAAAAATCTGTTAACTACTCCTAATTATAGTCATCTGTTAGACTTGGTTCTTACCTTTTCTTTTTTCCTTTCTGATCTTACCCTTTTTCTCATCTTTTCTGATATTTCTCCATTTTCTAATCTTTCTCCCTCTTTGACATTAATGACAAAGGTCTTCCATAACTATAATCTCTTTTATAATTGACTTAGATTACAAGACCACTTAAACATAGATCAAGCTCAGTTAACAACTTGAATAACTCCCCCTCATACCAATCATCCATCATACTTTTATTAGTAGTGTTGACCAAATCTGACTTTTAAGTCAAAGTGGGACCCCTATAGGTAAAAACATGAGTTTTAGATGTTTTATGGGGTTTAATACATTTTCATGTGGTGTATTATATGTTATTTGATGTCATTTAATGTCATCCTAGCCTTGGTCTTAGTCATATCAGTTTATTTTTCATTTTGAGTCTTTTAAGGTCATTAATGCAAGTGTCACGGTTCTAAAGCTAATAAAGTGTTATTTTTTCCTTATAAGCATCCAATAGGTCAGTTTACCTATTATGTATGTTAGTTAAATCAAAATCTTGTAGGTTATTTAGCTAAAATTTAAGAAACCAACTAAAAAATGGAGCATTTAGCACTTGTACAGCTCATGAGAAAGTGTGCCATGTGGAAAATATAATGCAACATCCCTTCATATTCTTAAAACTCATATCAATTCTTTACATGTTATGTAAGTTAAATTTTTAAGCCAAAACTATTCTACTCCATCTTGCTTTCTTAGACATACAGAAGTGATCTTCAAGTTTGTGCTTAGTATAGAAAACTCAAGAGGTTTCAAGACAAATTATTTTGGGAGGTTGCATTACACTAGATACCTTCATTTCCATTAAAATATTTTGAATAATGGTGGTCTTTTCTTCATGAACTATCCTCATGAAGTTCACTGTATTTTTATGTTAGCTATTTCATGCACCCTATAGGTTTTGCTCCATTTTAGTCAAATCCATATGATAAAATTGGTGATGTTGAATTTAAAAGATTTTTTATACCTTATAAAATGGTCTCCACACTTATTTTCATGTTTCATGGTGTTTTGATGAGCAAGTTAGTCCATGTTGAAAGAAAGGTACCACCATGTGGAGTCTTAGTCAAAGTTATTCTTATTTTTAGAATGTTAGTTTCCTATAAAGGTCTCATGTAGTTGGTAAATAATGTTCCATAGGTCTTAGGGCCATATATTTCACCTTATTCCATGTTTGGTTTCATCATATCACACTTTAGAGCAACGTTTGCTCTCAATGTCACTTACAGTCATGTATGAGCTTGTCCATCTTGTTCATGGATTTGTAATAATGGTGTATCATTTGGTTCAAGTCATTAACAACTAAGGATATTGTATTTTTATTTTTTGGAAGAGATAAGTGTGGTTACAATTTCAATCATCACACCAATTAGTTATTCTACAGACCCTTGCCTGTTTTATTTCAGATGTGTCCATGAGACTTTCACATTGGAATAATGTTATGGAGCTAGTTATAAGGCCTCCTTGATAAAAATGATGTATTTTAAAGGTTTTAATTTGATTTTAAGTTTTTTTGAGGCCATTCACAAACATGTTGTTACTCCATTACATGCCTTGCACGAGTAACAACACTATGGCCACCTACAAGAGCTCTTGATGACAACATACTAGTTAAAGGGCTTGGTGATGGTTTCAGGAATTTTTAAAAATGAATAATAAATTTTTAGTGTTGATAATGATTTATAACTCATGAGAATTTAAAATTATGTACATTGCCTATGATTCCACAATTGTTGCTTGCATATACTAGATAATGACCTGCAGGTGACCCTAGAAAAGATGTATGAGTCCTTGCTTAAGAGATTAAAACATGAAAAAGCCTTTCCTTAGGATATTTTTAGGCAAAATCAACAATAGAAGACCTCTTTGAAGTTTCAAATGATAAAATGGGGTTATGGATCACTTTTTAAGACCAAATAGCTATGTTTAGGCCCTTTGTCCCCAAAAGGTGAAAATAGAGGCCCTTGAGCATTTTTTGAAAAGCATATGACATGGATACATGAGTTTTTGATGAATTATAATGATATTTAATATTATCCCCTAGAAATAAAAATAACTTTGAAAAGAATGAGGACAAGAGGAGTACTGGAGACTAGTTGTTGAAGGGCTTAAACTTGTCAATTTGTGCACTAAGAATAGTTAGTGTTACCTGCATGATTGAGTTATAAAGAGACCTATACATTAAAATTTTTAAAAATTAAACTATGAATTCATGTTTTAGTGATTCCAAATGTATAAAAGTGACATATATGGTCTAAAATATCATCATAAGGAATGAGACTTTGTGTTTTGCTCATATACTCACCTACAGTCCATATAAGCAATCTCAACATCCATCTATAGTTGGGTATTGAAATAGTGAACTAAAATTGGAGTGTTAATGGTGTTATATCCCATAAAATGGTGAATTTAGGTATGAAAAAGTGCAAGGTACTACCAATATTCAAAGAGCGTCTTCAAATAGCATGAAAAAGGTCTAATTTGCACCTATAGGCAAGGTTTCTTAGTCAAAGGTAGGGAGGACCCAATTATGAGCTTAGAGTGAATGTGAAGGGATAAAGAGAGGTGAGAATGATAAAATAAGTAGGTAACCACATATATTAATACCAATAAAGAATTAATAATCCCTTAACATGATGAAAAATATCTATACAACCCCCTTATGACCTTATGAGCACTTATAGCCATTGTAGATGGTTGTGGCAAATAGTGAGTAGGGAAGGCAGTAGTGTTTGGTTTGTATTTATCATGAACATGATTCAAATGAATGTAAAAACCTAAATATGTATAATATAAGTTTTTATTATAACCTAATAATTATAACCTAGACCTAATCCATGCAAATGACACAAACAGGGGTCTTTCTGAAGCAAAAGTCATAGTCTATTGTTGACTGAGACTAACAGTGAATAGAGAAGTAAGGCAAGATGTAGAGAGTATGTGGAAAATTAGAGAAAAAAATGGAGATGTATTTACCTAAAAATATTATCATTATATTATTATTAAGTTCTTAGTATGTAAAATAAGAAAAGGGAAGGCACTTCCAAGTGAAAAACACAGTCCTCATGAAGAACCCTGCTCAGTCTGTCATTCAAGGAGTCTATCTTGGGTATTTGATGATTTTAAAGAGTAAATGATGTCAAAAAGGGATAAATTTTTTTATATTTTATCTTTAATACTTGGATAAACCTCTCAATTATCCACCTTTGACTAAGGAAATAGGGGAGTGCCCTCTATTTTGTCTCAAACAGAGGGCACTCCCCTCATGTGCAACTGACAAGTTTTGGAGGAAAGTAAGTGATATGGTGAACTAGAAGCTAAGGAAAAAATTTAAAAAGTATTTAAATATGAATTAAATCCAAACAAATATGGGATACCAATCATAAAGGAGGGAAACTAAACTGAGAGGTCTAAAGTGCTAAGGTTGCACTCTGACCTAGTAGGCATGGTTACCCCTAGAGGCCAAACAAGAGGTCAATTTTAATTATAGATCTAATTTAACTTTTTTTTATACTATAAAATATATATGGAGGTATTATAGGTGTTTTTTATCTATCAAGAGGCAAGGAAACCCATCAAAGTTCATTTTAGGCTTTAAAGTGTAGACAGGCTACAAGACCAACATTAGGCTTAATGCCCAAATGAGGAATTACCTTCACTTTACACATGATGTGAGAATTTAAAACTATTAGATAATTTTTATTGGGTAAATACAAAGGTGAAAATCTTTTGGAAGGTAGATAAAACACAAATAAGCCACTTTTAGGACCTTAGACAATATTAGGCGTATTAGAATGGAAAGGAAGAGCTCAAATAGGTGACTTCAAGTATTCATATCTCATCTAAGAGTTTTCATGGGAACTAAAGTATTTTTAAAGTGTTTTTAGTGTCCATAAAAATTAATTTTGTGGAATTTATCAGAAATTTTAATGTCAAAACGTCATGAACAAAGCTTAAAACTAGAAATTGCCTGAAACCCTACTAAACCCTCAGTCAAGACCCGAAAGCGAAAACAAGCTTGGAGAGATATACATATGAAATTGTTTAAACATGAAATATATTTTAACTTTAAAAATTCTCACTTAGGATAATTCACATACTTTTTATATGTACTAACTTGTATGAATAGGGTACAAAATAAGATTTTCTTGATAGTTTTGTGAATTATACAAGCTATAAGAGGAGTCTAAAGATGAAATAAATTTTAAAAGGAATATTATGAATTTTAATAACTCCATATGGTCATTTAATTCCAATAAAAAAATCTTAAGTTTCCAAACTAGATCTCTCATCTCAGCTAATCAAAATTGGCATATTGGATGAGCTAGTGAGAATGGTGGAAAACTTCATGTGAGCTGAATTTAAGGTGTACCAGATTCTTATTATAAGGACATGTAATGTATTTAAAATTTTAATCCACTCCATACAATGTATTTTAATGGTAAATTGAAGCTAATTTTGATTCCAAGTGTGTAGGGTTCATAAAGGAGGAGTTTTTTAGATTACAGTTGATGATGGCTCATCTCCAAAAGTTTCTAGAGGACCAAGCCTACAAAAAATGCATGGAGAGTAATGTATGAAATAATTAAAATTCATAACAATAATAATATATATCCCTAATCACTTATGGGACATTAAACTAGGGCTAATCATGAAGGCAATTTTTTTGAGCTAGTTAAGGGAAATTTATGCCACTTTACAAGAATTTGATGACTTGGATGGACAATTGGGCTTCCTAACCTTACATGGTTCATCCCATATCCTCTTATAATTCACAATTAACTAATTTTTTTATCTTAAAAAGTGTCCTTGTGACCCTTAAACTTCTCTCTTCTCCTCTCTCTCTCAAGTTCTATAAGAACTAGCCATTTTAGCCATTGTAACAGATGTTCCACCTGAGTATGAAAAAGCCATACTCATTTTCATACCATTTGATCAATAATAATACTTATTTTACTTATTAATGGCTTTTATTAGTGTGTTTTACTTGAATTTTGATCTTTCTTAGTGAAGGCTATGGATTCCTTAACATGTTATCTCATTTTTGCACCCTATTTGTAGTTGGGAAGCTTCTTCTTATAGGACATGTGAAGTGTTCTATGAAATGTCAAGGATTGAGTGAGTTATTATTTTCATTAGTTACCTTCAAGGCCTTTTTTAAATTTCTATTTTTTTTCATTCATCCATAACCTAATAATGTAACATTGATGTGAGAAGATGCAGATTGGAGAAGTGTATGTTTAGTTTGTCCCTTATTTCATGTGTAACATGCAACTAGTTGGAAGTCATCATGTTATTTTGTGTATCAGCTCCCTTATAATAGTTTTATTTTAGTTATCTCTCTCCATTTCCCCCCTAAAATTTTATGTTTAATTTAAATCCAAAGTGGTACATCAAAGGAGCTAGCCTTATTTAGAGATTCACCTCATCCTTAGGCTACTCACAAGCCTAGAGGTGTTACCATTATGCCACTTAGATGAAGAGAGCTTATGAATCTCCTCAAAGGGTGTAAATCCAAGTAAAAATAAGTAGTATACATCAAATATCATCTGAAACTATCAAAATCATACTCTTATCCTCGTTAGCTGATACTATCTCTCAAAGACACTAGAGGGCACATAGTCTTCATAAACTATGGCAACCACTTATGACAACCATTCTCAAAAACTTCTCAATAAAGTCACTCTCCCAACTGATTCATCAAAATATCAATAAATAGAGTCTATGAAGCATCTTAGAATCAATCTCTCCTTAACTCCATGCATATAAAAAATTAATCACTTTCTTGACAAGGAAAATAAAGCTACCAAACTCCCCCTTAAACCAAGCATATCTTATTTATAAGAAAAAAGAGATCAATTTTTTAACCACACACAAGGATATCCCATACTAGATACCAAATGTATAAATAGGGACTCCACCTTTGTCTTCATAGATCTAGGTATATTAATCATAACAAATAGATCTCAAAAGCTTAATTCTTATATAGCAATTTTTTACACTTTAACTTTAGATACCTGATACCAGCCTTCGATATCTCATCATGCTACCACTTCAAACCATATATCTATCAACATAAAATTGGATAATATCCATATTTATCTCCTTGATTATAACATATACAACATGCAATCTTCTCAAAATAAACCTTCTTTGACTGCACCCTCATGCTTCTACTGATAGAAGAATGTCTCCATAAAGCTTAATGGAGCCACCCCTTTTTTATAGGTTACTAAAATAATATGAACTTAGGATATTCCTAGATATACATTTTTTCACAAGACTAAATATTATTCAACATTATTTTGGACTTGACTGGTACTTTATGTTGATCTCATCATCAACCTTGTCATCCTTCTTCTTTTCTTTGACTACCTTGTTAACACATGCATATTACAAGTGTTTTTGGCATTCCTTACTTGATTTCTCACCTTAGGTATGCTCTATCTTATAAATTAGTCCACTTTTTCTTGTAGACTAATCATGACCTATATTTACTACCTTTGGTTTCCATACATTTGTTTGATTTCTTTCTTGCATTCTAGGAGCTTTAAACTTCCTTCTTTGGCAAAATGATCTTCTAAATCTGTTAGGATAGAATCTTGAAATGTGTCCTATATTATGATAGATCTAATAGACCACCTTATATATACCATTTTACTAATGACGACTGTGATCTCCCTTTGACCAATTTCTTCTTCTTCCATAGTTCCATGAGTACTCATTCTTGGAGGGTATTCTACATTCTCTTGATCTATGACCAAACTAACTTTATGTAAAATAGTAACCATTAAAATAACTAGCATACCTTTAAGAATTAGGATGTATGATAGGTTTTTTTAATGTTGACCTTCTTGTATTTAATAATCTTAATTTCAACTTGAGGTTCCTTATTTTAGTCTTCTTTGAAACCAAGCCCTGTCTTGTCATTTGTAGACTTTTGGCTACTCAAGATATCATTTAGAGTCTCAGTGATCATTTTAAATTTCACAAATATATTTACCTTGCTAGGCACTTGATCCAACTTAGATTTTAGATATTTTATTTTAGTTTCACACCTAATTCATTCTTCCTCTTTAGCCTTTAGGCTTATTTCCACAATCTCTATCTATGTTTCAACTTATTGGATAATCTCTTCATACTCCTTGGAAGTGTTGCTTAACCCTTCCTCAAACAATCTAATTTATTCCTCATATTCCTGAGTTAATGAATTTAGTTTCTTGTTCTTCTTATTCACAATATTTAACTCTTCTAGGGTACTTACCAAATTTGCTTGAAGATCTATTTTAGCTTCTCCTTCACTGTCATAGTATACTTCATCTGATTTTCAATCAATCATAAGGCCTTTCCCATTTGAATAACCCTTATTATCTAATTCCATAACTATGAATAGAGTTTCATTATTGTTATGTTATGATTCATTAATACCATAATCATTTTTAGATGTGTCTAAATCACTTACATCTAATGAACTATCTCTTTTGGTGTAGAAATTATTTTTATTCTTGAATGATCCTTTCCTTTCTTTATTCTTCTTTAAATATCTCTTGTTATTTTTAGACTTATAAGACTTTCTATCATCTCTTTGATGTTCATCATGTTCTTCATTATGCTCAAATCTATCCTTTTTAGGACACGTGGTTGCAATGTGACCAATATTACCACAACTAAAACATTTTAAGGGTAGCTTACCCTTGTACTTTCCTGAGCCAAACTTTAACTTCCTAGCAAACATAGCTATGAGTTCATCATCATCAATATCTAAACATACCTCATCTTTGACCTTCTTGGTCTTTGAATAATTTTAAAACTTAAAATATTCTTCCTTCTTAAGAGGTCTTCCTTATTTTGGTCTCATCTCATAGACATTCAAGATGCCATGAAACCCATCCATCTCTATCTTGTCCAAATATTGCATCTCTTCTACTGCAGATACCTTAGAGTCAAACTTAGGAGTTAGTGATCTTAATACCTTTTTAATAATAGTATACTCTTTCACATCTTCTCCAAATCTTCTTATGGTATTGACAACTTCATCAAACCTCAATAGGTAGGATGCAATAGTTTCATCTTCATTCAGCTTCAGGCTTTTAAATTATCTTATATGGGTTTGTAACTTGGATAACTTCACATTAGTGTCTCCTTCATAGATGGTATTTAATTTTTTCCATATATATTTAGATTAAACACAATTCATTACTTTTATAAGATATACCTCTGATAGGCCACACATAATGGCATTTATAGCCTTGGAGTTATTTTCACTAGCCTTCTTACCTACTATATTTGTTGGTGGAATTGGAGGTGCAATATAACCATCCATAACTGAATATAAAATATCATGTCCCTATGACATCAAATATATCTTTATTAAGGCATTCCAAAATTCATAGTTAGATCCATTTAATAATGGAGCTTTACTGGTAGAGAAACCACCCTTTGCTTGTTGACTAGTTATCCTTGCTTCTTAGGATCTCCTTTAGGCTGTCAAGCCTTTTCCAAAGGACCTAATATGATACAAATTATTGGAAACAAGATGAATAATATTGGGTTTAATTATTATTCCAAAAAAAAATCATTAATTTTGACTTAACCATACATGAACCATTCTAACAAGCATATATATTATAATAAGCATAAACATCAAATCATATGAGCATGAAACACATGAACACAAAAAATACGTGGGAAACCCTCTAGGGGAAGAAAATAAATTGATGAATAAAATTTAATATATTAATATAATAAAAACATCAATATTTAGTGAATCACTAACTTCACATGGAGCACCAACCCCAACTAACTCAACACCAACTCAACTAGGCTTTTAACAAGTACCCACTTGCAAGGAGGCACCAACCCCCTAGATGACTTAGAACCAAATAAGAAACCTAATTATTTGATTGCCTTTATAAAACCTTGTTTTTTATACAATATATTATGATATACTCCTTTAAATATTCACCCACTTTTTTCCCTCTCAAACTAACCTTCAACCTTCTTCACTCAACTAGCCCTCTCCATGGATTGATTAGATCTTCTAACCTTGATCCTCATATATAGAACCTCTATTAGATATTCATAATATTTATTTGATGGTCCTCATGACATAAATATTCTCAATAATTATCTATAACATTCACTTATCCTCTTCTACTCTCCCATACTTAGCATCCTCTACGCATTCCCTTAGTTCACTCACAATAGGCCTAAACTACCTTATTTTTTATATATTTCACTTGATCATATCCTTATTAGTTAGATATACATTAAAATAACTTAAGTTTTTCATTAATAGGTCCTATGATATTAAAATAACATACCTTAATCATGAATCAATCAATATAATAAGTTGGACATACATCAATTAGCCCTTAATACTCTTTTAGGCTTATAGAGACCTAATAAGCCTTCTTAACAACATGTTACCCTTTGATATTTATTTAAGAATATAAAAACACCTAAAATAGTATTAAAAAGTCATATTACACTCTAATATACCTTATAAAACTTTACTTTAGGTTCATAATACCTTTTAGGCCCAACTACCACTTGAACCCTTTATCAAATCACTGTATATAAAAAACTTGTGCATATATAGAAACTTTATCTTGAACAAATGAGGAATATACTAAATTTTAACAAATAAATATGGAAAATATATATATATTAAAAAACATCATGATATATAGGTCAGCACAAACCTTATATGATGCTTCAACTCAAGGTAAACAAGCTCTAACACTTCTTTACAAGATGTTCACTCAAAACTATCAACTAACTCCAAAACACAGTCAAAGAAACATGAAAATCTGACACATGATTGAATATTTTAAAGGGATTTAAATGCATGAATATAATCTTATAACATAATTATATAAACCTTAATCAATCATATCATAATATCTAAAAAAAACTATTAGCCTTATAGACCAATCTGCTAACCTTCTCTCTCATAGACTTTACTTAGTTAGATAAGCCATTTTGGATTTAATGTTTTAACCTCTTATATTGAATTTAAATATTATGTAAAGCATGGATATATCATTAAAGACCTAAAAAAAATCATCATGTATTTGGATGAATCACTCCTACATGAAAACACAAATAAACATCTTCTCGCTTCTATTTGATTTCTTTATCATCTACATCACTACGTTTATTAATGACTGAACAACTTGGATCACCAAATTTGCATATCTGAGATATTTAACCTATATATAAACCTTTATGAATGAAAACTATAATTCTCACACTTTTATCTTCATCCACTTAGTAACTTTGACTCGATCAACTTTGTCTACTACAACAAATTTCCAAAAGATAAGCACTTTCCTGTAGGGTCTTCTCACTTACTTGAGAAACCAATCATACCTAAAGATACTTGGGAGATTTAAATTCAACATATACTCAATTTTATAATAATATCAAACTATTTTTAGTTTTTTAGAATAATATCTTCAATATCAAGTACTTATTAGGGTTTTATGATGGTTTATACCATCTTCCAGTCTTAACGATCATTCATAAGACTTAGCTACTCTTTATAGAAACCAAAGCATGGAAATTTGAGATAGAATTTTTACTCATCTAACATTAAAATCTTATGTTATCATGTATATGTTTCACATGCTAATTATCACTAAGAAAACCTTATCAGGTAGACAACTCTTCATTCTTTACACTCAAGAAACTTTGAAATACTTTTTCAAACCTTTTCTTGTAAACCTTGATTTTAAAATTCATGCATATAACTAAAAAAACTTGAATCACCTTTTTAAAATTTTACTTTCTCACTCATGTTATGGAAACTAATCCTATTACCTCATCTAGCCATCATCTCTCTTATTGCTTTCTAAGCCTTAACCTAAAAGTTTTATTAGGCCTTAAATTTGACCTTCTATCCACCCTACATACTTCACCTTAAAATTTTCCTATGTTTCAATGTATATTGTGTATGCTTAAGTAACCTCATACACTCACTTTTTTTCAAATTATTCAATAAAACTTCTTTTAATCTACTTACAGATCTTTGGAGCTAACCTTCTAATCATTTTTGAGGTCCTCAACACCTCATATATAGCCTCAAACAATATCTCTCATGCTCAATCATTATCAAGTGTTCTTTGTAGAATTATCATCTTCATATCTCATTCATATTTGCTTACACAAATCTTCAGAGCATATTTCTTCTTATTCAAAGATCACTTATTTCATCATGCCCCCTAAAAATTCCATCCCAAAAGGTCTAGACAAATAATTATAAGAATCTTAACACTTGACATACTAACTTATATTTACTCAATGATCTTCAATGATATTACTATAATTCTTTAGATAGTACTTTCACATTACTACTCTTCATATAAGAACAACACTCATTATGCTAGCAACATAACTCATTCATATACATACCTCAAGGCTGACTTGAACAAGCATTTTCAAAATAACTTTTGACATCAAATGACATTAGATTGACATCAATAAAATAACCATTCATCTTGATAATAAATTTTGACATCAATGACAACATTGAATATCAAATCTCAACACTCAATGACAATGCTCAACAATCTCTTCCTTAATCAATGATTATGTTTAACATGGCTTATTAATTTTAGGGGTAGGATCTTTATGAGATGATTTTTTGTGATAATTGACCTTATCTGCATTAACATATTGAGAATTATTTTAATATTAGTCATAGTCAACATCAATGGTAGAAATATCCTTGGTAGGTTGTTGAGTGTGAGATGTGGAAAAAGATTTTTAGTTATTAGAAGTAGTTTTGGGAGCTTGCCATTTTTGAGAAATGTTGTTATACTCTTGAAAAAGGATTTAGATCATGGATTTTTGATTGAAGGAATCAAAAAGCATATAAGATACAACAAATTTTGTAATCCCTCTACAGGTTTCATGGGACTAACTAATGTCAGCATAGAATCAAAAAAATTGATTAGGGTCATACCATTTAGGAGGATTATTAGGATAAGTAAATGGTTTATAGGGTGCTAAGAATTATTTCATTTACTTCATAGTTAATGTTATGTGAGAAGACATAGGATTGTTAGCCTTGGTAACTCTTGGTTTGGATTAAGGATTATTGTCAATGATTACATTGGTATAAATTTGAAAAGATCCTTTAAGGAATTTGGTATTAGGTTAAAATTGATTCATTAAGAATTCTTGATGCTTGGCTTGGTCAAGATCTTTTTTAAATATTTGAGGGGCAAAGGTTCAAAATTTATATTGAAGAGAAAAAGTTAAAGTAGTTATAAATATTTTAAATAGATTATCATCAGTCATGTTATGGTCAACCTTGTAGGCCAAATATTTACATCATTTGATAAAATCATGAGCTGATTCTATGTGATATTGCATATCATTGATGAAATAGCTAAGGAAATTTTTGGAAAGGTCATTGTGTTGAAATTATTTAACTTGAGGATTGACTACATCCTCTAATTTACAAATGGAATATTGGGGAAGTTAGATGTACCATTCCAATACATAGCTAATGAAGGTTTTAAATAGGAGTTTAGTGGTGGAAAAAGTATTAGTTTGGATCCATTCTTTATAAATATTGTTAAATACCTTAATAAAATATGCAGGGTCTTTATTCCTATCATACTTGATAGTTGGAGATAAGTTACCAATATCAATGAAAATAATTAAAGGAGATAAAGGATCATTTTGGATGTTTTGATGCATCTTATTATTCATGATAGTTTTGGAAACAACTTTTATTTTGACATCTCTAAGAGGTGGAGGAATAAAATTTTGATTATTTTGAGGGATTAGAACTGGAGGTTGATTCACCATATTGATCAAATTATTTTGTAATTGCATAATTTGGGAGGTTTTGGATGTTTGCATTATGTTCATTTATTTCATGACTTATGAAAAAAGTTGGGTTATATCAATTTTTAGGTTGGAATTTATAGGAGGAATCCACTAATTGGCATTAGGGAGAGGGTTATTAGGAGTTGAATTACTAGTGGGATTGTTGAATAAAGTTCTGTCAATCATGTTCACATTATGTTGAGATGATTAAAGATTGAAATTTTCTTGATAAGTATAAAAAGGATCTGATCCACCTACCTCATATGGAGGAATGATTTGAACCATTTTACAATCCATAGATGAAGGAGGGAAAGAAGTGATCCAAGAGTGAGGGTTCTCTTGCAAGGTAAAGAAAGGAAGAAAAGAATACAAAATATAGTGTCTAAATGGATTCAATTTGTCCAAGAAGAGTCTGATAAGGGATTTCATGATGCTTGATGAAATGAATAGGATTTAAGCAAGAAGAAATAGAAATCAGGGATAGATTTGGCCAAATAGAGAACTAAGTTGGCCAAATAGAAGAGTAGTATTAATCAATCATGTAAAGGGTTGACTAGGTCAATAGAGTAATGCTAAAACCCAAGCTGAGAAGAGTATAAATTTATATGGGTTGACTATGTACTAATGAAAATAAGGCATAATAGAAAGATAAGATACATAGTCATGTAGGTCAACTATGTACTATAGTCAAGAAGAAAAGTACAATTTGTAAGAGACTATATCGATCAGAATGATAATGTTATGAAATAGGGGAAGAATTTTTAAATATAATTGAAGAAAGATTTAAAGCAAACACATAAATAATTGGATCAATGTGAGTGATCTAATTAGGTCCCATAGCAAAAAATCTTAGACCAATGCTAGCTAATGCAAGATTTTATAATACAACACACAATGATCAGAGAGCAAGTAATCAACTAAAAATTAAATTCTAACTAATTTTCCATCCTAATTTTTATTATATTATTAAAAAGTGTTGATTTAAATGTGATAGGAGAGTTAGTTGAAATAGGGAACTAGAAAGGCAATCTTTGGATGGTTTCAAGACATTTGGGATGAAAGGGATATGTGTTGTCAATGGTAATAGCTTTGTATTGGGGCCTACCCCCTCACTTCACAAGCCCACAATGATAAGGGTATTGGGTTCTTTTCCAATATATACCATTAACCACATATTTATACTTGGCCAATAAACCAAGTTAACTTCCCTCCTGGTGATGAAATCCAAGTATGTAGGCCTTGGGAAGATATGTGTTTTGAATGTTAAGTGAATTGGTAATGTGTGAAAAAGACATATATTTATATTATGTGTAACTATAATGGTAATTTTAAAAAAACATATATTTATACTATGTGAATTACTCTAAGCATGCAAACAACTAAAAATGAAATGCAAATTAATTACTAGCAAGTAGTTGTTAATTCTTTGATTGAGAATAGTACAGAGTTAGTTTAGGTGACACTATATATAAATAGTACATAAAAAATATTATTAGGTCTATACTCTTATATATAAGTAAATTATTTAAGAATAGAGTTGAACAACTTGACTATGTCTCTTAGATAGAAAATAGACTATAGAACTAGGTCGACCTAATTAGTTATAGGGTTGTAGTTTTGAAGACTACTAACTTGTGCAAAATAGAACTAAAGAAAGTATTGAAATGATAGAGATGGGAAAGAGAGGAACCTTAGTGTGCTTAAGGATGGTTAAGAATGAAATTTTTATGTTGAAGTGCCTTAATTGTTGATTTCAAATTATACAAACTTGATCAACTGGTTCGACCAAGTTCTGAAAAACCTTGTATGCTAAAGAATAACAAAGAATAGGGTCAACCTATTTGATAGTGTTTATTGAAATGTATTCTATAAGAAAGAATTAGATAATAAAATTTACCTATTCAATCTTGTATGATAATCTAGAACTAAAGAATAGTACTACCATGTTCAATATAGTAACTTGTAGATGATGAAGACTTGCACATATAGAATATAGTCATTTTGAAGCATTTGTGTGTTAAACCTATGTAAATAAGGTTAAAATTATACCAAATGGTTTGATATATTACTAAAAATATGGAAAATATAATAAAATAATAAAAAATTATATCATGAAAGAAAACTTGTAAGGGTTAGATTCATGTCGAGTTCACTAGAATGTATACAATAGGAAATGTAGTAGATTTATAAATCAATCCTATCTCGAAGAAGATAAATATTAATTACACTTCTGATTATGGATACATTATATATTTAGGTTCATGACCAATATGGATCTACTATACCTATCCAATGGATATTTTATCATAATAATATCACTAGGGAGGGTTCCAAAGCCTCTAGTCAAGCAAAACTATGCAATAACCCTTAGTAGGTCTTATCTTTTCATATTCACTAAACTAATAACAAGTAAAGTAAAATCTAATCTAGTGTTCATCAAAGCTTGTGGCATAAAGTGTGGGTTAGTAAACATAAAAATAAACATGGATAAGGGATTCCTAATTAAGCTATATATAGGTGAAATCCGGATGCATGAAGACAACAATATATTCAAAAGCTATTACTTATACAACTTCTATCTATTAAAGATAGTATAAAAGTTAGAGATACTTACCTTGAATATGAACCCATCAAGACTCAATATCTCCCTTATCCAAAGGTTCTTTTTAAGAGGTTGTTGTGGTTATTAAGGATCACTACAAAATTCCAAAGCATCCAATACTTTTCCACAAGACAAGATTCTTCTCCTAGTAGAAACCCTAAGCTAAGATTACTTTAGTAGAATGGTGTAAGAGAAGATTATAAATAAGTGAAAATTAATAATTAACTATTTTTGTCTCTCTAATAATGGTGAAATGGATGTTTTTATATAGGTGGATCTAACCCTAGTCCTTTCTAAAATTTTAGGCCGACAAGGTCAACCCAATCGACCTTGTATCATTATTGACAAAAACAAATTAGGTCTTGGTCTAGGTCACCCAGGGGCTGAACTGGACCCTAAATAAGTTTTATCAATTATAGTATAAGGTAGATGGGGCCAATAGTGTAACTTAAACCATAAAAAAGGATTTTAATCTAGGGAAGGGCTAATGAAGGCAGAAAATGACTAGAGGAGGGTACAAAATAGGAATCAATGCTTATGAGAATGTTTTTAGGAGATGAGTGTGTAGATATCAAGTGGTAATAAGGGACAAAAATATTTCAAAGCACTAATTGTCTACCCACCCCTTTCTTGGTGCACCACTTAAGGCATGAACTCAGAGAAATTAATGCTTGATGGGTTCCTACAAGATAAAATATATTAGTAATTGATAAAGTTTGAAAATATTATGTGTATTCACCCCTTTTCTCAAGTTTTCACTAGATTTTCACATAGAGTAGAAATTCATGTCATTATCCATGATATATACAATATAATTAAATTATATTATACATTTTTACCACTTTTGTAATAACTTTTCACTAAAAATAAACTTACTTTATCTACAGTAGTTGGTTCATCTTTTTACACTAGATTTACATTATAATAATCCATTAGAACTCATATAGGGATTCCAAACCTACTTAACTCCTTTGGGTATGAAATAATGAAGTAAATAACACCTTGATTTCTTAATCACACTCACCTTTAAATGAGGATTGGGGCATACACAACCAAATCAAATCTATTCAATGAAGATGAAATATTTAAAGGGTATTACCCTCTCTAGTCACCAATGTTTTGCACTAGCAAACACAATGACTTGTGTAACAAATCAAGTATATCCATTCCTCATTATTATATCTATAATTTTCATGTATTTTATATTCATATTTAAATCTCATGTAAGGATTGATTTATACATGTTTCATTGCATTTTTTTGTAGGAAACATAGTTTAATGTTGTGGCCTACATTCAATACTATTCTTAATAGGTAAGTTCAAGTAAAAAAATTCCTTTTACTATAGTACTTTCACTTTTTCTACATTACTAGAATAAAATGGGGGAAAATGTAGACACATAAATTAAACTTTATTTATAAAATAGTGCTCTTGTGACCACTCCTTTTGGTACTTACCTCATGCATCATTTCACGATCCTTGACTATTATTCCCTCACTTCTATTATGGATGAACCATTCCTAGAAGTAACTAATAATCCAAAAATATCCATATCTATCATTCTAAATAACCTAAAATCACTTTGAGACTAATCCCAACTTTTATTTTATCTATTCTTTCCCTCGAGATAAGGCCATAATATTTGGATAGTGTTGTTCCCCAATATTGTCAAGTCCTACCAGAAGTGTCCTACCAAATATTGACCAATTAATCAACTTTTAATTCATGTAATATGTCTTCCCATAAGTTTAGTGAACCCCATTTGAATTAATTCACCAAATATCACTATAAATCCACATTTCAAACCATTTTT
This sequence comes from Torreya grandis, assembly GCA_037957365.1. Taxonomy (NCBI): domain Eukaryota; kingdom Viridiplantae; phylum Streptophyta; class Pinopsida; order Cupressales; family Taxaceae; genus Torreya; species Torreya grandis. The sequence continues at coordinate 156,049 of JARHVA010009635.1, forward strand.
CACCCATTAGGATTCCATATTGAAGCACACCAAAATTTTAAATACACATTGAGAGTAAATTTTTTGTTTCTTCCAATTTTGAATACATACAGCCCTAGTAGCTCTGAGCTAAAGTTTGAATACACATCCAAGGTCACAAGTCATGGTTGAATCACTCAACCAAACCAAGATTACACTGACATTTATTATTTTTGCATTAATATTTCACACACACCACCATACCATGGGAAAAATACATGGAGTTTAATCCCTCTTCAAATTATTATATGTAGGTAGTGCTCAACATAAGGGTTTTTTGAGGTCAAACACAAATTCAACCACTAATCCATTTTTTATTATGTGATTCTATTTTACCTATTTATCTATTGAGCTAGGGTTACAATTAAAGGAGAATATATACAATGGTTTTTCAATGGATCATAGGATCCCATATAAGTAAACAAAACATACAGGTTCACATGTCACAACTATTTCAGATAGGTATCATTTATAGGATGCCAATGCTACTTAAGAACATTATCATATCACACCCCTATCTAGATTCATTGATATTATCCAAAGATCCAAAAAAAACCTTTTTTAGATCCATAATTAGTCATCATAGTCACACAACCTATTTTCTAGTCTCAATCATAGTCATGCATTCTGGATTTATAACTAAGTTGTATTTATTTGGTACTTTCCACTTTTAGCATATTCCAAATTTAGCAAGTTCCAAATAAGTCTATGTGATGTATTGCATATCTATAGCATTATGATTTTAATCAAAATTTTATCTAATTTAGGTAATTAATTATTATATTTACCAAAATTTGATAAAACAACATGCTTCTCATGGTATTATTTGAGTTGTGAGATGTGGGATACATAGGTTTCATATGATCACATACATTTAGATGTTATGTGGATAATTTTATTCCCACACCCAGGGGGTTAATGTCACATTAGTGATATGCCTTACACTTGGGGGGAATATCTATATAGAAAATTTCATGGTGATATCTTTCTCTCTTTATATTAATCATATATATCTACTTACATTGATTACATCATTTATTTATATTACCTACATATTGTGCATTACAAGGATTTTTGCATTGTGTAATTACTTATGATTGTTGCATGGATATCTTGATTATTTTATTGTGTACATTTTGATGGATTACTTTCCTAATTTATTTGAATTACTGCCACATCATCTATGCTAAGACTACTATGTGTGTATACATTATTTACATATCTTTCATTCACTACCAAATTCAGGGGTGGGGGAATTATTAGTTTTCCCTACATTAATTTTTAATTAAGGGAATTATACAATTGTATATATCTTCAAATATACTACCCATATACTATTCCTATGAATCTTACATTGGCATGTATTATTTGTCCATATCTTACCATTTTTAGAAATACATAGGCTTTCCTATGTCACTAGATGTTTCTAAGATGGAATATTACATGAATTTACTTATATACATCTTGTATTGAATTTGTGGGAATCCTACCCATATCTTCTCCTTGATTTTAATTGAAATTATATTACTTATATGGAGCTTCATTCCTTATGTGCCTTGATATTGTACATTGATGGTTTTGTATGCCCTTCATCATCCTTATAACTTGTCACATTGTGGATATCATACTTGATACATAAATGGATATATATTTTACATATTAAGACATATATCTTATTATTATAATTATTTATTTTATGAATTATATATGATAATTGGTAGCCTCATCCTGACACATCTTTCATGAGCTATCTGCTTGATATATATTATGTCAATGAAGATGTCTCAATATCACCATACTCTATTTACTAGAGGATCTATTCATTTAATTTTGGGGAATTATACCTATAAACATATTTTGATCCTCGCCAATTATATCTATATACTAATTTTCAATTGGGTGCATCAAACCCACTTATCTTTTGAGACTCACTGATTACATCTATCCACTCCATGACATTTGAGAGCCTCAAACCCACACATCCTTGGGATTATTATCATTTACGTATAAGGAATCATAGCCACATATTTTCATGAGCATTATTGATACATATTTTATATATGGATCCTTTCACACCCATGTGTCATTAATCTTAAATCACATATATAAGGACATGTCATTCATCCTAAATAAACCTATTCACATGTTGGTTTTTGAATATGATACATCTATTACTATATATTTTGTCATTGGGCCATTTATTAAATTTATAGCACCATACTACATTTGGATATATTTTGGTCCCTTCATAATCTCATCTCCATATGAGGAGGTACACACCTATCATGCTTTACATGATGTTATCAATGATATATGATTTCACATGGACATATTATTTTCATCTATCTCATACTATACATAGTGGGGCATATTATTTTACCTCATTTTAACATCCTCACATTACCTTGAGTTATTTCTTATTATTGAGCATAAATGATGATATTTTATGATGGTTACTATAGACACCTAACTCTAGCAGAAGACCCTTTTTCCCAGTTTCTTAATCCTAATTTACCTTATTTAGAAAAATCATACATTTAAGAATATTTATAATACTACTCTAGTCCCATAATAAGTATAAAATTAGTCAGTTGAGCTTAAAATCACCTCCACACTTATAAAAAGGTATCCATTATGGCAGCTAGACTATTTCTCACATATCAACCAACCCTACCTTGAAAAGTAGAAAGAATAATCTCTTGGAAAACCTCGTACACGGTATGACCCCATCCTAGACAAACTCATATACCTAAGATTTTGTCCCCTTTAGTTTTATGGTCATGTTATCCCATCGATATGAATCTTGTGCCTTTACTCTTATTTTTATAAATTATTAGTCTTAAAGTATGCATAAGTTATGTGAGTTTAACCTATATATATATATATATATATATATATATATATGTATATATATAATGTCTAACCTATCCATTTATTATCTAAAAAGGAATCAAGAAGTAAACATAAGACACCTTTGAATATAAAAAATCAAGTAACATATAAGATCAATCCTAGAGCCAAGCATCATTGAATTTGAGCTTCAGTAAATCTCATACACTTGGGACATTGACATTTTATCTTTGTCTCTTTAAATTTCCCTTGTATAAAAGGAGGTTATTAAACTACTCACAAAACTATGAGAAGGTATGATTTTGTGTATTAAGAATACATAGTTTGTAACATTACCTCAATGGTTAACTAACACCATAACCATTTTTCTTGTTTTGGAGTAAAAGATATGTCAAAGAGGAGATCCATATATTTTGCACATTCTTCATGGTGTGTGTGTGTGTGTGTGTGTGTGTGTGTGTGTGTGTGTGTGTGTGTGTGTGTGTGTGTGTGTGTGTGTGTGTGTGTGTGTGTGTGTGTGTGTGTGTGTGTGTGTGTGTGTAAATATATAATCACAATAGGAAGGTGATAACACATAGGTGATAAAACAAGAATGTGAACCCATAGAAGGATAAATTAGACCATAATAGGAAATAACCAACCATAGTTAGACAATCATAGTTGTACGTGTCTATCCTAGTAGAATAAAAAGGAGTTGTCTTAGATCATAATATCATTCATATATTTTAGGAGCATGCTGCACATAATCTACATAGATTGTATATAGTCTCAAATTTTAAGAACAAAAAAATAGGTGTGATCAACCCTTACCCCTTTGTCATTTAAACTTCTTAGTCTAATTTAATTTGTATCATTTAGAATTTTTTCTCATTTAAGCTTTTAGAGCTAATTAAACTATATATTATCAATCACACATGCTTGGATCTATTCAATTGAATATAGTTTATTCAAAATTTATTTTTTTGCAAACCAGAATTAGCAAAAAAAAACTTGATAAATATGATCATTTTTAATAATCCTTCAACCTAAGGTTTTTACAAACCCTCCTTTCCTTAAGACTTTTCTATTTTTTAGATTCTGATCTGAAGGTTTATTTAATCCTTTTAAACCCCTTACCTTATGTGTGAATTTATTGATTTCCATCATAGTCTATGTTAAAAAGTATCAGAACATATTTATTGAATTCATTGGTGAATATTTCAAAAAAAAAAAATCTTTCAAACCCTAATCTCATTTATGAAATGATTCATGAATTTAAATAAATCATGAATAATCATTTTCTCATTTATACTCTCCTAGGTTATGTGATTTTAAATCACCTATACTTTGCAACATATTTCACTCCTATGCATATGGAAAATAATGAGCATATCTCCATTATCGATGGTAAAACCCAATCTTTGAAACATCTTATCAATACTACAACCATTTATACATGACCTAAAAAATATGGTGCATTCCATAAATAAATTGAAACATCAAATACAAACTCTATGTTTAAAGGTTGACTCACTTGATGTTAGCATTACACAATCACATCCTAATGTTTCAAAACTAATGAAATTTAAAAACTAGTGATTTTTACCAATATGTTTGTTATGACCATTTACTATTCAATGAAACATGTATAAGGCATCCATATGACCTTAGCCACATATATTAATTCCTAATAAGGCACAACATGGGGTTAAACACACATATATTTTAACATTTTTACTATAGAATAGTCTTGTAAATATATTTTATTATTATATATGTTGTGCCTTACATGTGCCTTCCTCTTTGTTACTACTTTCTCAAAATTCTAACAATCCAAAAAATTTCATAAAATTAAAATGAATATGAAAAAAAGTATTTGCCTTTATCTTGTTTATATTATATACATCATGCTTATCTACATACACTATATAGTTTCATTGACATAAAATTTATAGATTGAATACAGATAATTATGAGGTTTGAGATGAATCTAGTTATAAATAATTTAGCATAGAGGTTAGTATTATGTGCCATTACTCATTTAGTATGTGCATTCATGAAATTTTGAAGTAGTACATTCATTCACATACACATTACATAATCATACATAGTAATTTTCATATTCTAACTCTTTGTATTTATATATATAATTAGAAATATATGTTACACTTCAAATATCTATTTATGCTATACCTCCACAGTCTCTAATCAAATAGATGTTACACTTTAATTATCTCTTTATGCTATACCTCCACACTCTCTAATATCACACTTTATTATCACTTATATTTTATACTATCACATATATCATCTATCAATTCTCTATTATTATCTATATCCTTTATTGCATCCCCCTTATTATCTTATTGCAATGTTGTAGCATAAAAAATTGACTATATACCTTTTACAATTCAATGGTAATGAGTTTTTAGGATGTGCCTTTTATTCATATAAACTTTATTATATTAACACAAATTACTAAATATTACCATGTTTTCCAAGTTGGTAGATCTTTGTTTTGTCACCATGGATTATGTTCTATTACCGTAGTAGAGATGGAGTCTATGTGGTGATTATTTGTAAGCTTATATTTTAATGAATAATCCTACCAATATTTTACTAGGTTTTATAATATTTTCTCATCCTTAAATAAATATGAAGAATTGTAATAGGGAAAATCCAAAATAGATTTTTCACCATAGAGTTAAAAAAAATTTAAAATCTGGGGATAGCATGATCAAAAACAAAAATACTTATACATTTAGCACAATATACTGAAGTATCCTTGCTCAATTCTCTTGGATGGATTTATAGGATAGTGTTACCATTTTCAAAAATTTATTAATTCTTGGTGGATCATCCTTCTTTGGTTAAGTATTTCAAATATTTATCTACCATAATTTTGGATTATATATCCCAATTTCATAATATTATCTTGGCATCCAATATCTTATAGTCTGATGTAGTATTATTCTTGGTTTGCTTAATAACATCCCTTAGAGCTAGTGAAACCTCCAATGTTTTGTAGTGTGCCTTGTGACTTACTATCTGAATCTCTTTTTTTTTTTCCATTTTATCACTGATCATTATCCCATAGTCATCCATTTATTTAAAAATAACTATTATCTAGGCTTACATCTACTTATATTCATTTATTAGAGAGATCCATTTGTTACAATATTATTTTGAAGGAATTGTATTAGTATCAAAGCTAATGGAGGCAATGTTGAACTACTTCTCTAGGTCCTCCAATTATTTTTTTCCTTGAATCCATAAGGGCCACCTTATAGAGTATGTAAATTATGTAACCACATCTTGCATGGCCTTATGTAGCTTCTCTAGTTTTTCTTTGTATTCTTTCATATTTGTTTGGTTTTATCCTAGGAGTGGCCCCAACATTTATTCCTTGTACTCCTCTATGGCTTCTACTTTGATTAATATTTTATCCACTTTAGCTTCTAAGTGATTGAAAAAAATATCCACTGTCTCTTCTAACTATTATTCTATTATCCATGTTTAATCTAGAGTATTATGGCCTAGTGGTGGTTAAGTATATGTGAGAAATTTGTATCCCTTATTCCAAAATCACACACCTCATCATACAATATATCTTAGTGATCTAAATCAATGTCTCCCCAATTATCTCATTGTTTATTAGTGTTAGCTTCTGCAGGGCTACCATAATTTGTCCTCTTATTATGGGTTGTAGGAAGTTAGGTGGTATCATTATAGTAGAGGTAAACTATTTATGTCAATCCAAATCTACTTTTAATCTTCTTGGGAGGTCCTTGGGTGTGGTTAAACTACTTCGTATGGTGCCTATATCCCCTAAAGCACTATATTCTTGTCCCTCACTTATATTTTGTGTCTACAAAACTCCCATATGGACCTTGTGCTTATTTATCTTTCCTATATTTTTATTCATTTTATTTTCTTTCTTTATTTTATCTTTTAATATTTTTTTGATTCTCCTTTTTCCCTCCTCTTTATTCTTTTCATTTTATTCTTCCCTTATTTTATTTTCTTCTTCCTTTCTCATTTTATTTTCTTCTTCCTATTCTTTTTTTCTTTTTTTATTTTGCATTTATTTTTTCTTTTATTCTCCTTTCTTATTATTACTTGCATACCTCTTTTTTTTTTTGAAAAAACCTTAGTTTTCTCCATTGCCACCTTTTCCGTTTATGCTTCTTTTGCTCTTTGTTTTTCTAACTTCTCTTTTTTAAATTTTTCTTGTTCTTCTATTTATTTTTCATGTTTTTATTTTTCTTATTTCTCTTGTTCTATTTTATTTATATAAGATATGTTGAGCTTACTTTGTATCAAGCTCTATGATTTCATGTATCTATTAGGTTGTGGAACTAAAAGCTTCACTGATGCAAACAGGGGAGGAGGTTGCTGAGTGTCACAGTCACCAACGTCGGTTAGGCTGATCGACGTCAGCCAGTGGTAGATAGGAAGCAATCAACATCAGTTAAGAGTCGGCCAACATCGGTCACCTCCAGGTAGATAGGGACCGACGTCAGTCTCCTGTGCGGTTTCGAAACTATCGGTTGCAAAAACAGTTAGTTAACAAACCAGTTGTTTGCATGTAGAAGGCCAATTATAGACTTGAAGCTGCGAATCTAATTATTGTAATTAGATGTCTAATTATTGTTTGCATGAGATCTATTAAGAGACTCATGGGCTGTATTGTATAGTGTTATAGTTTCAGAGTTGAGCAGGCCAGTTCCTTCTGTGTGTGGAGAGAGAAAGGGTAGCTTCTCCTAGTTCCACAACAGTACCAAGTGTAGGTGTTGGTTTGGAGAATCACGTAGGATTCTTCATGTATGCATGATCTTGGTCAACAGGTGTGCAAGGCTAGGTTTGGAGATCTGCATGGTAAGTAAGATAATTGATCTGTAGGTGTTTGTGAGTGTTTGATCTAGGTTCGTAGGTGTTGCAGAACCAAGTTGATTTGCAGGTGGTAGCAAGATCAGGGAGATCACAACACAACAAGTAGCAGGATCAAGCGAGATCTACTTGGAGTACAGTGTGTACTCAGAGCTATAGAGGAAGGCAAGGCAGTTCCTTCCAAAGTAAGATCATTTGAGTTGCAAGTTGTTTCAAGTTCATGGGAGATCTACTTGTAGTGTGTTATGTACTCGGTTGAGTATGTTTGTATACTCGTGTGTACTGGCAGTATTGTTACTGATTGGTTGACTGGCAGTGTTGTTACTGGCTAGTGGAGGTGAACACCAACTCTGTGTTTGAGTTGTGTATTGGGACCATAATTGAGAGAGAACTCTTGAAAGTGAATTGTTGTACACTTGAGGTGTGGGAAGCCTCTGTAAGGTGAAGAAGAACTGTGGCATCTTTTTGGTTGTAATTCTTTTCTAGAAGAGTATTAATACAATTGTGTATTGTCTCTCATATTCTGTGTTATTTCTGAATTCTAGTTACTTGTTACTTTTGGTTAAATTCCACATGTAAAGTTGCTTGTACATGGTAATCAATTGTGCTTCTAGGTCCTAACAGTTGGTATCAGAGCTAAGGTTGCAGGGAGCAGGTTTGTGTTTGATTATAGGTCACTCTCAGGGGTTTCTGATTGAGTGGGAGTATAGCAATGGCAGAAGAAAGTAAGCTAAGAATGGATGAATTGAAAAGCACGAATGGTCAATTACGGTGTTATGTAAAGAAAGAGCAGGTAAACAAAAATTATTGGTTGGTAGAAGATCAACATGAAGGAACTGAAGAAGCAGATGTTGCAGGGGTTGTTGCACAGGATGCTCTGGGATGTTCCTTAGATAAAGTAGAATCTTGGTTTATAGATTTTGTTGCCTCTTTCCATGCAGCCCCATATAGAGGGGTTGGTGAGCCTTGTCAAAGTATTGGCAAAGGGGAAGTGTTGTTGAAATTGTAGGTAGCCAACACATGGGTGTTGATGAAGGTCATGCAGGTCCCAGTTTTGAAGATAAGGCTGATTTCTTCAAGAAAGTTGGGTGATGAGAGATGCACAAGAACTTTCACAGCGGATGCACTTGAATTAGCTAGTGGTAAGAAAGCAGGTACTCTTTATCTACGTGCTTATATTAATGATTCTTCTTCTGTTGCGAAGACATGGCTTTGTAGGCTTGGTCACATGAGCAAGAAGGAGATGCATGTTCTTAAGCAGAAGTCAGATGTCTTTGATAGACTTAAGAATTGGAAAGCCTTGGTGTTCTTGGAGGAGATGATGGACAGAGATCAGTGGATGGGGTTGAATACTTCTGAGCAGGGCAGTTTGGACATGGGTATGATTTAAAGAAAGCTCGTGGGTAAAAAGTCATCACTCACAGGTGAACATAGGTACCGGTGTCGGTCATGGGTAACTGACGTCGAACAGACAGGCACCAATGTCGATCATGTGCAGACCAGAGAACTCAGTGGTATTGGGTAGGTGGAGACCGATGTCGATAGGATAACCAACATTGGTGACTTGGACAGTCACATGGAACTGATGTCAGTCAGATGCAGACTGTGTGGTGACCGAGGTCGATCACTGGAATAGATTTTGGGCAGACAACAAGCTGTCAAGGAGTCTCAAATGCCCATATGGAGGACTGAAAGGGTAAGTAAGCCTCAAATTCGTTGTTCCTCTTCTTTATACTAGTTGCTCACTGTAGAGCAGGAAGGATCCAGGAAACAGTGGGAGCATGGCATGATTGAGGATGTAGAACCAAACAGGAGATTTGGTAGGGTTGCCAGCTGGAAGAAAGCACTGAAAGATGAATGGATACCTTGGTTAAAGAATAGAGAGAATGGACACGTGAGATAAAAGGCCAGGTCATATGGTCTAGAGCAAGCTGCAGGACAGTGGTACAGGGCTGACAGGTGGTACCAGGTGGATGACAAAGCAGGGCTTTAGTTAATGTCAGTATAACCATTGTGTTTGTCTTACCAGGTGGATGATGGTTGCAAAATTATTATATTACTGTATGTGGATGGTATGCTTGGTGCAGGTTCAGACATACAGGGTTTTGTTGAGCTAAGGGTAAGGTTAGTTTAGTGGCATGTCATGAGGAATTTGGAGCATCAAAATTCTTTGGCATGAGAGACATGGAAGATCACAGGTTGATTTTGTCTCTAGTGGGAGCTGATGTGAATCAGGTGTTGGTGAGGTTCAATATGCAGGATGCAGAACCAGAGCACACCAAGGGATGGATAGTTCAGTGTCTGAAATCACATGAGGTCTGGTATAGACCTGATTTTTCCCTAGCAGTGGGAGCTATTAGAGAGTTAGGAGGCGATTCAGGGAAGTGGGTTCTCAGGGATTTGAGAGGGACCAACAGCAGGTATACATGTTATGCAGGGTCAGGACTTCACTACATTGGTTTGTAGGTTCGGATGTGGCAGGTTACTTGGATGACAGGAGGTGCACCATAGGTTGTGTGGTGGGTGGTCTTCAGGATTGATCTTGAAGAGTGATACAAGCTAGGAAATAGATTAGATGGTGTACAGGTACAGGTACAGTGCAACTATTTATCTCCAAGTGGGAGATTGTTAGGTTGTGGAGCTAAAAGCTTCACTGATGCAAATAGGGGAGGAGGTTGTTGAGTATCACAGTCACCCACATCGGTTAGGCCGACTGACATCAGCTAGTGGTGGACAGGAAGCAACCAACATCGGTCAGGAGTCAGCTAACGTCGGTCACCTCTAGGCAGACAGGGACTGACATCAGTCACCTATGTGGTTCCAGAACTGTCAGTTGCATGAACAGTTAGTTAACGAACTAGTTGTTTGCATGTAGAAGGCCAATTATAGACTTGAAGCTGTGAATCTAATTATTGTAATTAGATGTCTAATTATTGTTTGCATGAGATCTATTTAAGAGACTCATGGGTTGTATTGTAAAGTGTTCTAGTTTCAGAGTTGAGCAGGCCAGTTCCTTCTGTGTGTGAATAGAGCAAGGGTAGCTTCTCCTAGTTCCATAGCAGTACCAAGTGTGGGTGCTGGTTTGGAGAATCAAGTAGAATTATTCATGTATGCATGATCTTGGTCAGTAGATGTGCAAGGCCAAGTTTGGAGATCTGCATGGTAAGTAAGATCATTGATCTACAGGTGTTTATGAGTGTTTGATCTAGGTTCGTAGGTGTTTCAAAACCAAGTTGATTTTTAGGTGGTAGCAAGATCAGGGAGATCACAACACAAGTAGTAGGATCAGGCGGGATATACTTGGAGTACAGTGTGTACTCGAAGCTATAGAGGAAGGCAAGATAGTTCCTTCCAAAGTAAGATCATTTGAGTTGCAGGTTGTTGCAAGTTCATGGGAGATCTACTTGGAGTGCGTTGTGTGCTCGATTGAGTATGTTTGTATACTCAGGTGTACTGGCAGTATTGTTACTGACTGGTTGACTAGCGGTGTTTTTACTAGCTAGTGGAGGTGAACACCAACTCTGTGTTTGAGTTGTGTGTTGGGACCGTAATTGAGAGAGAACTCTTGAAAGTGAATTGGTGTACACTTGAGGTGTGGGAAGCCTCTGTAAGGTGAATAAGAATTGTGGCATCTTCTTGGTTGTAATTCTTTTCTGGAAGAGTATTAATAAAATTGTGTATTGTCTCTCATATTCTATGTTATTTTTGAATTCTAGTTACTTGTTACTTCTGGTTAAATTATGAATGTTAAGTTGCTTGTACATGGTAATCAATTGTGCTTCTGGGTCCTAACAGTATCTTTCTATTCTCATCCTCCAATTCCTTTTCCATTATTTTTATTTGTTTAGAAATAATTTCCTCTATTTCCTTCAGTCCTTAAATTTGTTTTTTATTGGTTTGTATATTTTTTTTTTAATTTATTTTTCTATATTTTACAATATTTCTTTATCTTATGGAGACATTACTTTTTATCCTACCATTGTCTCTAGTGCCTCTTCTCGGTATCATTTTATAGTTGTCTTAACTTCCCTACTTATTTCTTAGGAGTTTATAATTTCTTACTCTATCATTGGTTGGAGTCCCTAAATAATATCATATATAAATGGAATCATCTTTGTGTAGTACATTAATGTTTTAATAATCATTTTTCCCCTTTGCATCTACTTTTTGATACATCTTACCTAGCTTATGTAACCCTCATTTATTTTTACACTCATGTATGATCATTATGACATCAAGTACCTATTTTATATTATACTCTTTTCCTCACATTTGTCCTTCTCCATGTTCTTATCCTTTTGAAAAAAATTGTCTCTAAATAAGAGACCAATGTTTCCTTGTTTCTTGTTTTTCAATTTTTTGTTTTTATGTATTTTTATTTCTTTTTTCCATGTCTTTTTGTTTGGGGTGATGAAATTATCTTCCTATTTATACCACTCATTTAAGATAGTGTTTATCCTCTAGTTTCCATTGATAGAATAGTGGAATCATCTACTTATTATTTTGTTTGAATTTTTCTTTTTGTGACTTTAGATGTTCCTTCTGCCAACTTTAATTTGTTTACCCTCAAATAATGGGGTGGAGTCCCATCTTTGACAATTTATTATTCCTTCATAAACTACCCTATAATATAATAATAAACTAAAAATATAGTAGTCTCTTCCTCATTATTCATTGACTAAAAATATAGTAGTCTCATCCTCATTATTTTGTACTTGTGGGTCTACGATTGGATTATTATTCTATAACCACATTGATCTATGCAATGTTGGCCCTATTATTCTTGTGGTGTATCTTTTAGTTTAAAAATAATTGGGATTTTTTATGTGATGGATACACTTGCTACATGGGTTTGAGAGCTAGTGACTTGGGTACCTACTTCACTCATAAACTAGGATACTATTAGGTTTGGAAGTAAGCCACTTGCTTGTAAAATTACAATCTCCACTTGTTCATCAATTACTTCATATGGTAAGGGGAAAGGGGGTAGAATTTTGAGAAAAGGGTTCTATATAGGTATTATAAATATGACTTATGTAAATTATTTAATTACTATTCTTGGGGAGATTTTGAATCTTATAGCCACCATTATTCTAGTCATCTTCTATCATTCTGAATTTGTGATATATCTCAATCCACTTGTTGATTAGATTCTAAGGCATCCTCAATTTTTTATTCTATAGTTTTTTTGGGTTTAATTTTACTAGTAATTGATATCCTATTATGGTATTCATGAAATACATGGCTAATACTAATAATAAGGAACCATAGAAAACTTTGTGAGTACCTTATTTGATCCTGTGAAGATTCTAGTGGTACTATTTATAAAGGGTTGTAGAAAGGTCTCACTTCATGTATATGATGCATATTTTTATAATATAACTTCCATGTTATACCATTTAGTACATATTAATCCCTAAGGTTCCAAATTATTTATATGGAGAGAATGATTAAATTGGGGAATGCCTCAGTATGTGTGAATACTAACTCGGTACTCACTACCTTCTTATTATCATATTTTTTGGGTGATATGTTCTTGATTATTTAACCCTATCACTATATATATGATTGTTTTTGTGATTTAGTAGGTTATATCTAGACATATGATGTCTTTGTATTTATACTTAATATAATCTTTATTGTGGTCTCGATGATTCTATGGTATTTTTGAAATACATGGCTAATACTAATAATAAGGAAGCATATAAAATTTATGAGTACCTTGCTTGATATTGTGAAGATTCTATTGGTACTATTTGTAGAGGGTGGTATAAAGGTCGCACTACATGTTTATTATGAATAATTTTATAGTATATCTTCCATGTTATACCATTTGGTGCATATTAATCCCTAAGTTTCCTAATTCCTTATATGGAGAGAACCCTCTAATTGGGGAATGCCCCAGTATGTGTGGATACTAATTTAGTACTCACTACCTTATTATTGTCATATTTTTGGGTGATGTGTTCTTGATTATTTAATCCTATCACTATATGGATGATCATTATTGTGATGCAATAGGTTCTATCTATAAAAATGATGTCTTTGTGTGCTCTACTCAATATAACCTTGATTGTGCATTAGTTAAATATTTTTTTTCCTCCATATAATCCATCTCCTATGTTTCAGGTGTTTATGGTAGCATCACCAATAATTTCAACTCAATTGCATGATGATAAATTTACTATAGTTTTGAATGTATATATTTTGAGTGTCCTCATAGTGGATACAAGGGAAGGGACCTTGAAAATGTTTCATGAGAATATATGATCTTAGGTTTTGTATAATGTTTCTTATACTTTGGTTTCTTTATTTTCTTATCTCTAACTACTTGGGGTAAGTTTATTTCTTCTTCTTCATGAGGTAAGATTTTTAGGTAGGGTATACTTTATTCACATGAAACTTTCAATAAAGTGTCTTTATCATTAAGATTGTGTAATTCACATGAAAGGTAAATCCATTTTTTATAACTTTCATAATTTGGTTGTTAAATGAAGTAGGTAAATAACCATTTTTACCCTCATTTAATTCTTCTTACAGTTCCCACCTAACTTCCTTTCTTTTCTGAGTCTTATTTTTTCTAGTTACTTCTTATTTTTTACTCTCTTTTTTTCATTTATATAATTATCTCGAATTCATATCTTTTGTTTTTATGTTTCATTTCTAATCATCTTTTATGTTTCCTACCAACCACCCATTTTTTCTCAACTTAGTTGTCTATTTGGTTTAACTAATCCCCAAAATTATTATTGTGTAGAAAATAATCTTAACTTCATTTTTGATTCAAGGAGAGTTTTGTTCACCACTCTTCACTACCCCTCTTCACTAATTCAACATTTCTTGAGTTTGAGTCTTAGTATAAATCCTAAACTTCCATCTCCTTTATATTTTTTTCTTTGGGGCGTTTATTTTTATTTTCCAAAACATTTTTCTCCTAGTTTTATATATATATATATATATATATATATATATATATATATATATATATATATATATATATATCCTTTTTTTTCCTTTTTCTATTTATTTATTTATTTATTTATTATGTTTTTCCACTTTTTTTCATCACCCTCAATTTTTTCCATTTTCAACACATTTCACCATGTTAATATGTTTTGTATGGTTTCAAATGTGCACCATTTACAAGTATTTTTCATTCATCCTAAATGCAACCACTAATATAGACTTAGTAAAATTTCATTCATAGGTATAATGTCCTCTAATCCATATACTAATTGGAATTAGGTCATGAAGTAAGCCCAAAGTAACACATGTATTTTGGTCTCCCAATTTTCTATCTCTACATTACATACCTTGGTTTAAAAAATCTCCAAAAATTTGTTTAATGCTTCCATTATTTCATTTTCATGTGGTTGATATAGTGTAATACGACTATGTTGTATCAATAAGTGCTTTAACAACTATGTTATTGCATTATTTAAAAAATGTTTGCCTTGACCACATGTAATACTAAGTGGGTATCCAAATTGAGTAACAATGTTCTCATATAAAAAATGTGTCATTGTTTTCACTATACGGTCCTTTGTATGCATTGCTTCCACTCATATTTTTAGGTATTATGTATATATTATTATGAATTGTGTATTATTTCTATGTCTTACTAATTTAATTTATCTAATAAATTTAATGGAACATTTCTAAAATGTGTTTAATGCTAATACTGGCCATAATCACATATAATCATGTGCATTAGGTTTTCATAGCCTTTGGCATATACCATAATTTCATACATGTCTCTTTGTGTATTTAAATATAGTTGGCCACCATAGTCTAACTATAATTATCTTATTTATGGTACCTTCTCCCAAATTATGGTCCATTTATACCTCCCTAGTGATTCTCTCTCATGAAGTAATGATACTCTTTATAAACCTCAACTCTTACCTTATTGTAGAGGGTTCCCTCTAGAAGTGTAAATGTAAAATTTTTTATTAGTAATATTTTACATTTTGTTAATCTACATCCTTCCAGAAATTCCCTTGTTGCTAGGAAGTTCTCAATGTTTTCCATATCCTTTGGAACTACCTCAATGTGGAATAGATGATTGCCAAGGAATTCATCCTTAACTTCCCAACATATTTTCTTGTGGTAATTATTGAAAAATAATATGGTCCATTATTTTTATGGTAGGTTTTCACTATAATTTTAAATCCAAATTCTCGGAAGACCATCAATGAATGGCATATCCTCTCATATATTATAGGTTTATTTATTAAATATATCAATGGCTTGTGGTTGGTGAATAATATGAATAATGTATAAAATATATAATGTCTAAATTTTTACACCATGTATACCATTGTTAATTCATCCCTTTCCATTGTTGAGTAATTTTCTATGCCTTTTCTAATCTATGGGTTACAAATGAAATAGGGAAAATAATATTACTGTGTGGTTGTGCTAATACTTCCCCTATGGTTTTTCCTGATGCATCAACATGTACATGGAATTGTACCATCCAATCTATAAAAACTAATATTAGTGCATCAGTTATCTTATTTTTCAATTTATCAAATACTTCCTAACATTATGGTGTCTATTTAATTATTTGGTTACTCATTCTCCTCAATAATTATTCTATCAGAGGACTACTTTATGCATAATTTTGAATTAACCTATGGTGATATCTTGTATATATTAAATCATCCTTACCTATTTATTTGTATTATGGGTGTAATATTTATGAATTAAAATTTTCAATAGATTTACCATGAGTTACTCCCTACAAATAATGTTTCATAGAAATGATTTAAATGGAGTTTCAAAGACACCTTTATTTAAGTTCAATAAGATGTTCAATTTTATACATAGTTCGAACATCAACCTTAATGTTTGGAGATGATCCTTTACTAACCCATATGCTTTCCAATCATCTAAGTATACCTATAAAAATTCAAGAATTGATTACATTAAGGACTTTACCATGATGTGACTAAATACTATTGGTGCTTTGTTTAATCCAAATAGAATTACTATATACTTAAATGATCCCCATTCTATCATAAATGTGGTTTTTGGGTGTATTTATGGAATTATATTTACTTGGTGATAGCCATAGAAACCATTTGTAAAATAAAATACTTCTCTACTTGCCACACTCTTTTAGGATTTCTTTGATGAATATTGTGGGGAATGGATCATGTAGATATGATTTATTCATTTATCTATATTCAATACAAATGTAGATCTCATTTATTTTCTTATATTAAATTACCATTAAACTTATCCATCATGTATCATATACTACTATAATGATATTGTCAGCGAATAGTTTTTCTAATTCAATCTTAAATTTATCATTAACATTTAGGTTGACTTGATAAGGTTTTTTACTTAATGGTTTTATGTTTTTGTGAACCCTTATTTTCATCATTCCTACTTATTCCTTAATTCTTTTTAGTTTTGTAAAATTTCAAAAAAATAAATATTTGTACTCTCTTAAAACTCAATAATTTTCTCTACTTCTTCCTCAATTGTAATACCCCTTATGTTTGAGCCTTTGTGTCCTTGTTATCAACGTGCGTTACCATATACATTGGAATAAATATAAATATGAGTTTTAATGAAAATGGTGTACAGCTGGCAGATTGTGAACCCAATAAAGAATTGGTATTATATTAAAAGCTTAGTTTATTTATTGTCATGGACACATGGGAATAGGATGAATAGTGTTCAAACCAAGTTAAGTGTATAATGTAAATCCACTTTGTTAAACTATTGTGCTCTTATAGAATTTAGTTATTTCAGCACATTCAATGTATTCTATGGTTTCACTATGGTTATGTCTTGTATGTGATGTCCCTCATTGATTATTGTTGGGATGTATCATATATTTTGTTGTGTCATTTAATGACTAAAATATCATTTGCCTTTGGTATATGGTATAATTTTGAATTGAGACAATGGTGTGGTTGGATTGATGTCTTTGTTTTTTATTAATGTGAATCATGGGGGAATGTTATAGAATTATTAATCAATTTTGATATGTGTTAAATATAATATAATTACCTCAAGACTAATATATATATATATATATATATATACCTAGGTTTACATTTGATTTATGTATGTGGGAAACATTCACTAAAACCCAAATTCTTAATCAATTAATAATTTATCATCATAGAAATAAAATATTAAATTTAAGTTATTAAAAAGGGAGTCAATAATATGTGAGAGGAATTTTGAGGTAAATTAATGAAGTCACATGGGTTTGGGATAATGGCCATGCCTTGTAGTTATAAATTAATGATAGTGACAAAAGTTATCTAGTCAGGGTGATGGGACCTTGTGAAAATAATATTTTATTATTTTCAAGTGCATGGCCTTGAAACCCAAAGATTTTTTTTATATTTACAAATAAATTCATCACATTTTTAAAGAGGAGGGAGATAAAGGAAGGAGCTTAAGAGGAAGCATTGGAGAATCAGGAGGAGGGAGAGAGGAGGATAGAGTTAGGCCTCCACAGGAAAGCGATGATCCCTTTCAACTTTAATATTTTATCTAGAAATAAACCACTTAAATTATTTTCTCATACATCTATTTTTTCCACTTATTCAAGCCAGAAAATTTAATATAGTGGAGATTAGATTCTATTTTTAATGTCTTCTCTAATTGGTTAAATCCATTGTTAATCTAAACCATAAATTATATGATCCGAGTCACTTACATGACAACCTAGAAGGTAGTATTTCTAGGATTATATATTTAGTTATCTTAATCTTAGCCAAAATTTTCTTACAATTTCAATGTGGCACCCTTTTAATACTAGACAAAAAGAAAATAAAAAAACATGGGTGGTGGATTGGGTTTGTTAGTTTGGTATATCTATTATATGTGTAAGGCACATCTCAACAATCTTAATTTTATAATGTGGATTTAATCAGTAGTAAATAAATAAATATAATTTATTGAAATCCCTATGTGGCACTTTGATGGGTTAGAGTAGCTGAGTGGTGCTGGGAGTAGCCAACTGACATGATTATGGGTTGCTTAGGTATATTTGGGAGGCCACTGGGTGGATGTAGTATATTTTCTAGTTAATCCCTTGATTTATAAACTTGGTTGTAGTGTTGGTTTTAAGTCAGAACTATAGAAGAATGAGAAAATAAATAGAATGGATATGTTGTAGTAGAAGTGAGGATGTAGAGATGAGCAATGGTGTAATGTTAGTTGGAGAAACTTATAATTAAGGGGCGAGAATAATTTTATTATTTATCATATCATATTTCCTAGATATAAACTTATGGTGCATTTCTCTTTCTATACATGGCATTGTGTACCATTTCATTAACTAAGTAAAGCTTTTTGAATACTCATTATTGGCTATAGAATGAGTTTAGTGATAACTAGTGTGGTTTCAGATGATTAGAGAGTGAAATTGGGTTGTAGTGTGTTAGTTTCACAACATAAAGGAAGGTAACTTATTTTATTTTTTTGTATTATTTGTTATTGATGGATTTAATTGAGACGTGTCAACTGCCAAGTTGGCTTTAACTAAATTATATATTATTGCTAATATTCTTGTATTTCTTAAGTATACATTTATATATAAAATAAAAATTTAAGTATAAATTTATCTAAATGTAAACTTATACTTTAAATATAAAATATATGTTTAAGTATAAGTTATCTAAATGTAAACTTATACTTCCAATATAAAATATAAGTTTATCTAAATTTAAACTTATACTTCAAGTTAGATTTAATACTTTTGATTTCAATATGTTTGAGAGTGGTTTCATACCTCTATGAGATATAATGAAAATTATAGGTTTTGGAAGGATTTTATTATATTTTAGACTTAGTCAGAGTTCATAATTTTAGGGTTTCAAATTTAGTCAGATTTCAGAGCATCTAGATTTAAGATTGTTATGTCTCAGGGACAAGCTTAAAGTGAGATGTCATAGGAGGTTTAGACACTACATGAAGTATTATAGGTATGATAAATTTATATTATTCTATCTCTCATAAATTCCATGAGTAAATTTTGATCCATTACTGGTCCATGTCAAGAGCTTTGATAAACTAAAAAGCCCTTCAAGTTAGATATTTTATAATTCATAAATGATAAGGTTAAAATAGTGGTAACGACATTCACAATTTTAAGGGAAATCTAGTTGAATTATTCTAGATTTAGAATAAGTTTTCTGTCTTTGAATTAATACATGAATGAATACTATTTATATTTTTTTATGTGGATCTTTTATAGACAAAAAAGAAGCATTTTGCTTCAAACTTATACTTAATATTGACCATTATTTTTACTTATTTGTAACTAGTGATAAGAACATTAGTTAAAATTTTTTATCATATCTATCATGTTTATTGCATTAAATGACATAACAGATTGTGATAGGTAATCACTTATGCAAGGTAAGCTGACACTTGTGCAAGTTTTGAGTAGTCTTGAAAAATTACTTACAGACAAATCATTGTTATTTAGTATAGATTAACCATAAGTACCTATTATAATATTTTTAACTAGACTAAAATGTTTATAATTATGTGATTGATGTAAGGTGATTCTTAAAATATACTATAATTAGGTTGGAAATAAATTATTGATTAGGTTTGTAACCTGGTTCATTTTACATTGCATTATGAAACAAGAAGTGGTATTATTATCAACATACATTTTTTGTATAGGATTTTTTTGTAAAAATATGAAAGTGGACTTGACATTATATACTTAGTACCTAATTTTCATTAGCTTCACAAAAATATAAAATAAAAATAAAAATGGGAATAAATCATTATTACTCTAGGTAGAGGTAAAGTTTATACTTGGGTTTTTTTTAATAAGATTGTATTGATAGTAAAAATATGGTATCTACAAATTGATTATAATTTTTCATATGTATAAATATGGACATGTTAATAAATGGGTTTAGAGACATATGGGATTTTCGAATAGGACAATGTTAATATATTGAAACACAAGAATGATTAGGTGAGTAGGAAATATATACAATGTAAGTGAAAGTAGTAGGTGTCATTATAATGGGTATACCATTAAATCAAGTAAATTTGATAGAGGAATATAAAGTACATTATTTTATATATTGGAGAGGTGGTAAGATAAATTTGGTATGGAAGACTTAATGAAATAGTGGATCAAAGAATAGATTAAGTGTTCAATGGATTGAAATGAGTGAGATGATATTAAAGAATGTGATGCAAATAATAGGTGTGTAAGTGAAGAATCAATGAGTTAGTGATATGATAACAAAAGTAAATAAATTAGTGTTATATATTTATATTATTAAATATTTATTTATTATTTGGTGAGATAAAAGAGAGTTAATGCATTTGTGTTGCATGGTTTAGTTGGGTTGTTTAAAAACACAATAATTTTTGGAATAGGTTGAAAATTCATGCATAACATTAGAGAGTATGGTTTATTATAGGAATTTTTTGTTAGTCATAGGAATTATGTTTTCCTAAGATAATCATGGAAAAAAAAATTAAAATGAAATGAACAATGAATTAAATTCTACTTGTTATTAAGTTAACATCCTTCTAGGATCCAACTTTAAAAAATAATTAAATTTGGCTAAAAATGAAACTAAGTTTCTATACCATTTATCTTAGCCTGTGAAAATTTGTATTTGATATAAAATAAAATTTAGCCTTTTGAGATCCTAAAATGTTGTCTAATTCTAGTAGGCTTTTGTGAAGGAAAATTTCCTTGTTCTATTTTTTACCTATGGAGTTGAGTAAGAAATATCGTTAAATAGATTACCGAGATTTGAATTCTTTAAAATTTAAAGTTGATTCCTATTTCCTTTAGCTTCATATCATATTAGGAACCTTTGATATTGTTTTATCTTGAAATTTTTTAATTTTTAGTAGGTCATTTTAAAACCTAGTTTATACTAATAAAAAATTAGGTAAGGCAATTTTATAGTTGCTAAGTTCTATTTAGTTTGGTAGTATTATTTTGTGTCTACTTATCCCTTTATCTATTTCAATGCATTAATTGAGATATTATTAGCTCAAATAATTGTTTATTTGATGTAGGGGCATATTGGAATAGTTAAGTGGTATAGAATGTGTGTGCAACTTTGAATTTGAATTCAAAAGTAGTTTTCTTGCCAAAAGGGAATTTCAAATTTTCATGAAGTATTAGTGGGTCTAGGTGAGTGGAAAAGATATGTAATTAATAAATAAAATTTTAAATGAAATATAAGGTCTCTTTAAATTTCCTTTAATATGTTTTTATTCATATGTATAGATGGAAAAGTGTGAGGTGGAAGTCATGGTTCACACCCTACATTGGATTAGGAGTTGCTTGTGAAATCTTGATCAAGAATCAGTTATGAGTATTGTTATTAGGAGTTTTTGATATATATATATAGGATTTTTATTAGGTTAGATAGTAAGTATTAAGTTGGTTACCTCTCATCCCTATGAGGATTATAAGGATTATAGATTTAAATAGATAAACCTTATTGAATTCAAGAATAATGGTGATTTCAAAATACTTGTGTATTGAATTGTATGAATGAGCAGAGTATATGGGTGTTTGGTAAAAGTTTATAATGGTGATTTAATTGTTTTTTGTTGATAATATTGTTTATGATAAAGTATATACTATATATTGTTACAAAAAAATCCAATATTGAATTGGAAATAGGATTTTTTGTGTGGAAATAGTCTAATTTGCCAACCAGGCATGTGATTTAATAGTTTTAGGAATATTGGAATATTATGGAAATAAGTAAATAATATTTAAAAAATTTAACTACTAATTTGTATAATTTAACTATATATTTAACCTTTCTATAAATATCAATAAATAGGGATAAAATAAGAGATGGTGTCTAGAAATTATTGTGCAAGATTGGGAAAATATCATAAATTAAGTTATATATTTCATTTATGAAAGGATAGGAGTACCTAAATATAGAACCCTAAGGTCTGATACTATTTTCCTCTTATGTTGTTATCTAAAATACTCATAAAGATCTGAGTTTTTTTAGTTTTGTTCATTGTTCTTATGTGATCCTGCCTGTGAAATCTTGACTATTGAAGGTCTATGAAACTCCTTGTAGATATAATTTTATCTTAAAACCATAGACTCCATTATGATATAATAAAATTTGAGAAATGAGGGGGGTGGTTGGAATGTGTAATATGCACTGGATGTGTATTCATACCCCTTATGTGGGCACGTTGCCTACATACCAATACTCTAAAGAGGGATCAAGCCATATGTAGTTATCTCATTGAATGTGATTTATGTAATAATGTAATGCCAATGCAAAAATGCTAAATTGGGTGTGCTTAAGGTGGATAGGTACTGGTGTGAGGATTTGGATATGCTTGTAGTTGTATTAGATGGCTATATATAGAGAATAGGGAAATTTGTGTAAGTGTTCTTGATTGTATTCTTGTTTTATTTTGTAATATTTGCCAATCCCTTATAAGTTAAATTTTAATGGGATTTTATAGATAACTATTGGTCATGGTTTAAATGTATTCATGCTAGGCCAACAAGATGAAACATAGGAACCAGAAGGAAATGACTATTAGAGGTAAAAATGTAATTGGATAGGAGTATTGAAATTGGACACCATAGGGTTTGGTTATATAGTCCAAGTTGGGATCTATTGTTCTATAGGTACATAACTTGGGGGGATGGAATGATCATAGGAAAAGTAACTTAACTAAGCTAGAATCAGGTCTTAAAAGTTTATGAATGACTGAGAATAAGTAAAAAGGTGTTTAGAAGGGTCATGAGAGCATGTACGAGGGATTTATGGGTGTTAATCATGGGATATACTGAGACGGGGGGTGAATCAATATATCACATATCTTATAAAACTTTCCCTTATCCAAAATCCACTTAATCAAACATTCAAGATATGTAATAAAACTCAAACAATAAACACCACACAAGATAGAGAGAGACACCAGATATAACATGGAAACCCAATGTGGGAAAAACCATGGAGAAAAATCTCAAGTATATGAATGAACGCCAACCCAAACAATATTCGCAAGCATTAACTCATAGGATCACCATACCCCTTTGCTGAGCACCAACCCAGCTACTATTTGTGAGCACTAACCCATAGGAACACCACACCCCTTTGCTAAGCACCAACCCATTCACTATTTGTGAGCACCAACCCACATGAGCACTAACCCCTTTGCCGAGCACCAATCTAGCAAAAATTCGTGAGCACCAACCCACAGGAGCACCAACCCCTTTGTGTATACCACACACCTATCTCTCAATGTTTCTATCTCAACAAATGATAGTTCAATACAACATCTCTTTCCTCTCTCTCACCATTTCTCTTCTAAGATAGATATAACAAATACAAATCATATTCATCTCTCACAATTTCTCTTCTAAGATAGATATTACAATATAAAATCAACCTCTCTCTTCCATATTACAAATGGCTTCTCAAGCCTTTATTTATAGCTTTCCAAATGACCTTTGCCCTTCCCCCTTTGTGACCCTTTAATCCTCATGGAAAATGGCACCAAAATTGTATGACCCTTCATATTCAAGCCTTTGAAAAGTCATGTGGTGACCCTTCATGACCAAAAACGTCCTTCCATCTTTTGTCCTCATCTTGGTGACTTTTTCTATTCCTTAAAGTGTCCCTTCATGAGAAATTTCACCCTTACTCTTTTGTCTTCACTTGGTGACTCTTGGAATTCCCCAAGATGACTCTTCATGGGAAAATGCGTCCCATCCTTCTTTTGTCTTTATCCCATGTCTCTTTGACTTATCCATGGGCCCTTCTTTTGTCTCATATGCAACCAAAAATATATTCATTAATATTAAATAAATATTAACTCACATTAGTTAAGATAAATAACATTAAATGCAATGAGTCCTTTATCACCAATAATACTAGATCTTTGACATCAATGACAATATTTCCAACAATCTCCCCCTTTGTCATTGATGGCAACCTCAATCCTGAAACTACCACATCCTATCACCTACACATACTATCATTTGAAAACATACAGTAACTCCCCCTTACTATAGCAACCTGTATTTGTTCCTTGTACCTATTTTTTGCACTTGTACCTATACCTGTTATTCTCCCCCTTTGACATCAATGGCAAAGGGCCTACCTGGAGCTAACACTTATCTCCCCCTCAACTGATGCCAAACATCAATGGCAAGAAGTAAAATAAATTACTCTCAACTCCTCTTGCAGATCTTTGAATGTGTCCTTTGATTGTGCCTTTGAGAAGATATCTGATAATGCATATAAATCTTTACCTATCCTTTGAGAAGCTGCAATCAACTCATTTGAATATTTTCTTCTAATCTCACAACTTTTTGCATGAAAATTCAAGGTGTATCCTTGATCACATATTTGCCTTACACTCAATAGATTATGCTTACAAAACATTCTTAGCTTTGGTTCTACTAATATCCAAACTTAAAATACCTTTTTCGGCTATCCTGGCAATGGTTTTATCTTTGAATTTCACTATGCCACCATTGATCTTCTTTACTCTTATCTCTTTTCATATGCCTCAAACATATACTATCAATGAACCATGGCTGATCTTTATTTCTTACATGCAAAGCTGTTTGTACCAACATAGAATCTTTAGTTTGTTTCTTCTGCCATGAACATGTCTGAACCTTCTTCTTGATGAATGGAGCTTTGAAACTCTGATCCTTCTTGATTGAATCTATAAGAGTATCCTTTTCCTTCTTTTTGAAACTATTCTCTTTTTCAACATTATAATTTATTTTGACCATATCATTTGAAACACTTTAAAACTTTTAAATACTGCATATGCAAGAATCATTCTAATAGCCTCAACCTTAACACCGGTGCAAAATTTTCTTCAAAAATCTATTCACTCAAAAGATATACAAATTAATCTATCAACTCACCTTCTTGTCATACAACATATCCAAGACCCAATAGCATCCACCATGCTTCAATTTTAAAAGTGTCTCCTTAAAGGCTAGAAGAGACACCCCACACAAAAGGGTCCTAGAAACAAATCTCAGGAGATTCCCACATCTCCTCTATTTCTTCCTTGATCTTCTTGTGTTTTTCTTTTAGAATCAATTTAAGCATGTCTAACCTTTTTGACCTACTAACCTTATCATTTATGATGCTTTTCATCTTCTCAACTTTTGCAACTATCTTATCTTGACAAAGCTCATGCTCAAATGTAACAAGAGATTTTGCACAATCCTTCCTATCTGATTCTTTATCTACTATATCAAGTAATTCATTTTCACTTTTAAACTCAACTTGATCAACCTTTACTATTTTAGGTCTCCAAACCTGAATTTGTCTTTTCTCATATTTTCTAGGGGCTCTATATCCTTTGACATACCTTGAATATCTCTTTACTTTATTTTGACATAATTTAGCAATATAGCCAACCTCATGACAACAAAAGCAATCAATATTTCTCATACCTTTTCCTTGAATGTGACTGAGATCTCCCTTTGACTGATTGCTTTTTCTCATACAGTCTCTTACCCTATGACCAACATGATGACAAACAAAACAATGACCATGAAAAGAATTTGAAAACTTGAAAGCATTGGGCTACCTGATTGACTTCTTTGATTTGCCTTCAAAACCTGCATCCTTCTTTCCTTGGACCAATATTTCATGATCTTTCTCAACCTTGATTATAAGCTTCTCATGATTATCCTTTAAAGAACCTAACTCATCCTTCAACTGATTACACTCTTCTTCTTTTGATGTTAAAATTGAATTTGCAACCTCTAACTGATTCTTAAGATCTTGAATAAATACCTTATTTTATTTTACTTCTATAGCCAACTTAGAATCCAAGATACACACCTATTCTTTAAGAGCCTCAACCATAGATTTCAACTCTTGATTCTCCTTCTTTAGTTACTTGGCCATCTTATGCTTTTCTTTGATCTACCTTCAATCTATTAAACCCTTTTGGAAGGAACCTACTCTGATACTAATTGTTAAACATGGGATATACTGAGAGGGGGGGTGAATCAGTATATCATATATCTTATAAAACTTTCCCTTATCCAAAATCCACTTAATCAAACAGTCAAGATATGCAATAAAACTCAAACAATAAACACCACACAAGATAGAGAGAGACACCAGATATAACGTGGAAATCCAATGTGGTAAAAACCATGGAGAACAATCTCAATTATATGAATGAGCACCAACCCAAACAATATTCACAAGCATTAACTTGTAGGAACACCATACCCCTTTGCTGAGCACCAATCCAGCTACTATTCATGAGCACTAACCCACAGGAGAACCACACCCCTTTGCCGAGCACTAACCCAACTACTATTCGTGAGCACCAACCCATAGGAGCACCAACCCCTTTATGTATACCACACACTTATCTCTCAATGTTTATATCTCAACAAATGATAGTTCAATACAACATCTCTCTCCTCTCTCTCACCTTTGCTCTTCTAAGCTAGATATAACAAATACAAATAATATTCATCTCTCACAATTGCTCTTCTAAGCTAGATATTAAAATATCAAATCAACCTCTCTCTTCCATATTACAAATGGCTTCTCAAGCTTTTATTTATAGCTTTCCAAATGACCTTTGGCCTTCCCTCTTTGTGACCCTTCAATCCTCATAGAAAATGGTGCCAAACTTGTATGACCCTTCATATTCAATCCTTTGAAAAGTCATGTGGTGACCCTTCATGACCAAAAACGTCCTTCCATCTTTTGTCCTCATCTTGGTGACTTTTCATATTCCTTAAAGTGTCCCTTCATGAGAAATTGTGCCCTTACTCTTTTGTCTTCACTTAGTGACTCTTGGAATTCCCCAAGATGACTCTTCATGGGAAAATGTGTCCCATCCTTCTTTTATCTTTATCCCGTGGCTCTTTGACTTCTCCATGGGCCCTTCTTTTGTCTCATATGCAACTAAAAATATATTCATTAATATTAAATAAATATTAACTCACATTAGCTAAGATAAACAACATTAAATGCAATGGGGCCCTTATCACCAATAATACTAGATCTTTGACATCAATGACAATATTTCCAACAATATGGCTATATACAGAGAATAGGTTTTGTCCATTGTTATTATGTGATCCTGCCTATGAAATCTTCACCATTGAAGGTCTATAAAACTCCTTGTAGATCTAATTTTATCTTAAAACCATAGACTCCATTATGATATAATAAAATCTGAGAAATAAGGGGGGTGGTTAGTATATGTAATATGCACTGGATGTGTATCCATACTCCTTATGTCGGCACATTGCCTACATACCAATACTCTGAAGAGGGATCAAGCCATATGTAGTTATCTCATTGAATGTGATTTATGTAATAGTGTAATGCCAATGCAAAAATGATAAATTGGGTGTGCTTAAGGTGGATAGGGACTAGTGTGAGGATTTGGATATGCTTGTAGTTGTATTAGATGGCTATATATAGAGAATAGGGAAATTTGTGTAAGTGTTCTTGCTTGTATTCTTGTTTTCTTTTGTAATATTTGCCAATCCCTTATAAATTAAATTTTAATGGGATTTTATAGATAACTATTGGTCATGGTTTAAATGTATTCATGCTAGGCCAACAAGATAAAACATAAGAACCAGAAGGAAATGAATATTAGAGGTAAAAATGCAATTGGATAGGAGTATTAAAATTGGACACCATAGGGTTTGGTTATATAGTCCAAGTTGGGATCTATTGTTCTATAAGTACATGACTTGGGGGGATAGAATGAGCATAGGAAAAGTAACTTAACTAAGCTAGAATCAGGTCTTAAAAGTTTATGAATGACTGAGAATAAGCAAAAAGGCTTTTAGAAGGGTCATGAGAGCATGTAAGAGGGACCTATGGGTTGGGTGTCATAAGCCACACTCAAGCTACCAATTTGGACATTTTATATGACTACATTTGCCCCACCTTTATTACAGTGATGTAGCAAAGTGAAATACTAGGATAAAAGAAAGTAGAAAGTGTATCTGAACTTAACTTCAAGGGTGAAGCTCATGAAACTATGTGGTGTTGGGTGTGCTTAGAGAGAGTACATTGTGAAGTGTAAATATATAAGAGAAAACAAAGAGTAGATCATTTATTACTAGATACACTATATCTAAAATAAGAATGTAAAAAAAATTGGGTAAGAGAAAGAGGAAGAAAAAATAATGAATACACCTCATTGGGTATGTGAACCAATACAAAACCTATTGTGATGATGAGTGATGTTGGGTATGTGTTGAATGATGTTGTATCAAAAGTAATATCATGAATGGAGTTAAGTGCTCAATTCCCTGAGAATGGCTCAAGAATACAAAGGTTGTCCCTTTGGCTCCATCATTACCCACTAAGTAAAGTTATGTAATCATGTGTGTGTTAATCAATGTTTGGATTGTGTGTCCAATCCCTTTGAGTAGGTGGCTCAAGAATACAAAGGCTATCTAGTCCTTTGGATCCATCATTTTTCCATGACGTGAAGTTATGAACTAATATTGGTATGAATGTGTGTTGTATGAGATGGTTCCTAAATCCCATGAAAGCTCTGTAATCTAATAATGCTGCATGGATATCCAAATGTGTGTTGATAACTAGGCCAATCTTGGCCACTTAAAAAGGTGGATATTCGGCTTGTATGAAATCCACTTTGAAACTTGGAAATAGGCTTATATGAAAGCCACTCTAAAATTATTCCAACCACCTACAAATGGAATAAGGCATGAAACTACTAAGTATGCCTGGGTAATGCCATAAATTGTAAATAAGAGAAAGCAAATATGTTGCACACTTTGCCCCCAATCACTAGTGTCTATAATATGGATTCTAATTTGGAAGTTATACTAATTACCATATCTAAAATTAGAATTGAGAGCCATCATGCCACACGAAATGTCCCTTATATCTACATTTTTCAAGAAAAACTATATTAAAACTACTAATTTTGAACTAAACTATTGTTGACAAAACTATAACTGGTCTTACATTTCTATCTATTTTTGGGAAATATGGTTTTTTTCTATTTGGATAGGAACACCAAAATAAGACACCCTATTATTTGACACTGTATTCCAAACTTGGCACTATTGTCTTGTGTTGATTCTTAAAACTATTTTATAATTGTCACTATTTGTCTGGTTTATTCTGCCTAGTTTGAAGTCTGAATATTGTTCTAAGTGTTCTTAAATCTGATTTTGATTGGTTAGAGGCTTTGATCTCTATGACAAAACCCCTGTTTGTTTCCCCCTCTTTCGAGGGTAGGAATGAAGACCCTGCAATGACTGTCCTCAATTGAAAAAGCCTTTCAAGTGTGTTATGCTACAAAAATACATGATATAGCAATGATAATTGACAAGATATCTCAAGATATAGCATGTTTTGTATGAGAGTTTGTTAGATAAATAGGGGTATGCCTAGATAGATATAAAAATGTAATAGTATGTGTAATATAATGAACCAGAACTAAAATTTTGGTTATTTGTTACTTTTTAGGTGTTAGTTGTCAAGGAAAGATGGAGTATTATGTCCATCATGGCATTACAAATAGTGAGAATCAATAAATAAACAAGCACACAAGGTAATAATCAAAAAGAATTCAAGAGTGTCCAAGGGGCCAAACAAACAAGGGACATGGGCACATGTTACTCAAATTGGAAATCAAGCATACAAGGCATGTTTAAATGCCACATACACAAAATTTTAAAATAAGAAAGGTTGGCACAAAGGCCACAAGTGCATATAAGAGTACAATCAGAGGACATTGGAAAATGTCCTAAGACATACAAAATAATATAAGCAAAGGACATTGACAAATTTCCTAAGGCACATACAAGAGATAAAATAGGAATTGAGAAATTCAATCATATCTAGCTATGCAAAACAAGAAAGGAAATCATTTAAATACTAAAAATACAATCACATCTAACTAATTAAATCAAGAAGTGAAAATATGCAAGACATGTAGTATAAGACTAAGTATATGCTAAGAATTACACAAGTGTTATATACTAGTGAGTGTCGATAGAGTAATCTGTGTAAGCTAGTAAGTAATGTATATCAACATGATAATTATAGTGTGTGGTGTAGGAATGACATAATCTAGATGGTGTAGTCATGTAGAAGATGCTGCTAGGGGTAGATATATCAATGTGTGTCTTGAATGTATGAAATTGTATGCCACCTCAATAGGTATCTAGAAGTCACTACACACACTCAAAGAAGATCAAGGGAAGCATGGTAATGTTGATAAATTGGCAAACAATGGCATAGAATAGCAAAATGTAAATCTAGCATGGTAGTAGAAATTCAAAGCATGGATAATGCATACAAATGAAATTTTTTTGGTATTTTGAGTTTATTTGAATGTTTTTGTATTTTAGAATTTTATATTATTTTTAGATTTTTGATATATTTGAATATTTTTGTAATTTGATATGAGCTATGTATAATCAATCATGAAGAAATTATGTGCAATAAATTAAAAATAAACTATGTGCAATTAATTGAGGGGAAACAATACTAACTGATGAGTCTCATAAGAGACACCCTATCATGGTCTCCTATATCAATGAGAGGGATCATGTGTGATCATGAAGCATGATGGAATGGCTAAGATTATGACTCTAAAAGCTATGTATGTTGTAAATTCTCTGAAATATCTAAAATGAAAAGTGATTGTGGGGTCCCCATGTAACTTTGAGAAGTGGATACAATTGTGGGGCTCTTAGGGACCCATCAAGTAGTAGGAAAAACCTTTTGAATAGGTGTTCTATGTGTAGAGGCATGAGATATCAATGATACTAACCTGGGTGTAAATATTATAGCTAGAAACTATCTAGAGTCCTAAAAATATGGATACTCTAAGAGAGGCCTCCATGGAAGTGTATAAAATCTACATACTAGTGAGGAAGGCCTCAACTATGTCTAGATCTAAATTAGAGAAAGAACTGTAACTAGTGGAGGAGTTAAAATGGGTGATTATAAAGTAGATGGCTCTAAAGTGGGGAGCGATAACTTATATGGAACTCCACCAACTGTAACAACTTGATTAACATGAATTAATTTCATGAATCTATAAACTATAGAAGGTAAATTTTAGATTTTTTAAATCCATGGTTGACCAAGTAACATATCAAAAACTCCTACACTAAAAACAATAGTAAATGGTGTGCCCACATGTGTTATACCAACCTATAGAGGAAGTAAAATATAAACCAATGAAATCTATATGTACCCACTGAATCTATTGATAATTATGTCCATCAGGGTAATATCCTACTTTGAATATCCCAAATGCTATAATAATTTCATAGTGCACATGTTCACATTGGATCCATTATCTATAAAAACACTATGAATATGATTATTATGATTGTAATCTCTGATAAAGAATGCATAATAATCCCAATCATCCTCAACTATTTCTTTCTCTGAGAAAGAGATCAAAGGTCTAGCTAAAACTCTAGAATTGTACACACTAATCATATTGCTCAAAGGATGTGACTCAACTGAAAGTGCTCGATATGTAGATGGTGGAGGATGTGCATGATAAGCATGGTGAACACCTAATGTGTCCCCTATCTCCTATTTAGAATGTTTTGGAAAAGGATCTGAGAAATCTTTTAGATCCTTGTCTTGTGTTTGCTTGGATTCAAGAGGTTTAAATAGAGTGATAAGATAAATAAGATTACCATGTATCAAGTCCTATATCTTATATCTCAAATCGATGCATCTATTTTTTTTGTGGCTTGGTGCCATGTCAAACTCACAAAATGCATTCTGATTATGTCCCTGTGGAAGAGACTTTGTTGCATCAACTTCCTGAATATGAATAAGAGATATGATATTACATTCCAAAAGCTACTATAAACTCTATCTAGAAAAACTAGTAGATTGGTAGAGGTTCATTAAGGAGGTGTTGATAAAACTACTCATTGAGGGGGATTTGAAGTCACATTGACTGTAGGTTGATTCTGACTTTTATTATCATTGACTTTGACTTTGTATGGGACTTTTTTGTTACACTTGTTTTTTGTTTATGATATACTTGTGTACTTGAGTTTGCCCATTGAAATTAATTTGACTTCCTTTTCCTTTAGTGTATGACATAACTAAGTGAAGGAAGAGAATATTTTGAACATTACTGATTCATGTAAAGTTGGTAAAAGACTCTATTTAAAGAGATCCTATAACTCTTGATCGACCATGGGGCTAATCATCTTAGCCAAAATAGTCTTATATTGAAGAACATAATCTATGAGATTCTCATTTAATATTTTTTTTATTATGCAACTTGGGCATAAGAAACCTTATCACCAATGTTAATACTGAAATGAGCTAGGAACATGTTAGCTAAAGGAATGAATGCATTGATCGATTGATTTGGTAGACTATAAAACCATTATAAATCATAATCCTTTAGGATCTATGGGAATAGCTTAGTTAGTATCCAGTCATTGGGCACATATTCCAAGCATTTTTCATGAAAATATCTCAAATGTGTCTCTAAATCACCCTCATCATCATATAGAGTGAGCTTGTGTTGAACAAAACCTTGTGGTGAGGGTGTCAAAGAAATATGACATGTTAATGGTGTATGCAGTAGTGCAAATGAATCCAAGGCCTGTGTTGGTATAGAAGCACCTTGCTTAAGATGTAACACCTTGGATTTAAGATATTTTATCTCTTGCACAAGGGTTACCACATCAGGAGATAAAGATGTACTAGCCATCACTGGTGGTGCCTCATAGGAAGGTTGGGCTGCTATAGGGGGTTGTTGAGACATAGTTGCCCTAATAGTGTCATTTTCAACTAGTTGCTCTATGGTTTGAGAGGATTGACCATTTTTTAATTTTTTTTTAATATTCTTGTAGTATTTTTAACATGTTAGGGTGTTTAATTAAGAGTTCTTGAAGTTCCCTTTTATCAGTTTCATCAAAACTAGTGTATTGGGCCATTATGAAAGTAGGAAAACAAATTAAAAATTGATTGGTTTTTTTGTAATAAGAAAAGTACTATGGAAAGAAAGCACTAAATATAGGAAATTGAAATTCCTAAAAACAACAAACTAGAAACTAGATAAAAAGGATATGAAGCTTGCAAGCATGTAAGGTGATACCTCAAAAGCAATACAACCTAGTGTATGCTACTAGGGTTTGGAAGAAAAAGATTATTTTAAAAAAAAATTACTATGGAATTTGAAAAATTATTTTGAATTTTTGAGTTAAATATGCAAGTAAAAATAATAAATTTATTGGAAAACTCTTGATTTAAAGGGACCTAGTATATGCAACTAGGGTTTAGAAGAATTTTTTTTTTTTTTTAAATTACTATGGAATTTTAAAATTTAATATGAATTTTTGATTTAAATATGTAGTTAAAAATTCAAAAAAATATTGGAAAAATCAGTAAGGAATCTACCCTAGGGTTTCTAGGGTTTTTATACACAAACGAAGTAAGTCAGATTCACTAAATGATTTAATAGTTTTGGGAATATTGGATTATTATTCCCAATTTAATTAAAGGTCTAGAATAAGAAATCAGTAAATAATATTGCAATAATTTATTTATATTTTTAAACTTTCTATAAATAGAAATAAATAGGAAAAAATAAGACTTAGTTGAAAATAGGATGAAATGGCTAAGACAGAGTCTGGAATTTACTATGGAGGATTTGGATAGTGTCATAAATTAGGTTTTGGCTTTTATTTTATGAAAAGATAGGAGCACTAAAATAGGATACCCTAGGGTCTGGTGTTATTGTCCTCTTATGCCACTATTTTCTAAACTACTCATATAGACCTGAGTTTTTTGGGTTTTGTTTGTTGTCCCTATGTGATCTTGCATGTGAAATATCAATAGTTGAATCTATACAAAACTCCTTATAAAGCTGATTTTATCTTAAAACCCTAGACTCCATTATGCTTTGATAAACTTTGAGAAAGAAGGGGGGTTAGTGTGTGTAAGATGCATTGGACATGTATTCACACCCCTTGTGTGGCCATGTTGTCTACATATCAATACTTCAAAGAGGTATCAATCCATATGTAGTTCTCCCATTGAATGTGCTTTGTGTAATAGTGTAATGCTAATGAAAAAATGCTAAACTAGGTTTTCTTGAGGTGGCTAGGGATTGGTGTGAGGATTTGGATATGATTGTAGCTTTATTGGATGGTTGTATGTAGAGAATAGGGAAATTTTCCTAAGTTGTCTTGCTTGAATTATTGTTTGATTTTTTAATATTTTCCAACCCCTTCTAAATTAACTTTGAATGGAATTTTATAGAGAACTATTGGTCATGGGTTGAATGTATTCATGTTAGGGTAATAAGATGAAAGATATGAACCAGGTCTTAAAAGTCTACAAATGACTAGGAATAAGCAAAAAAGTGTCTAGAAGGGTCATGAGAGCATACAAGAGGGACCTATGGGTTGGGTGTCATAAGCCACACTCAATCTACTAATTTTGACATTTTATATGACTACAATATATATCATATAGTTTTGTTCAAGAAATAAATGTCTAAGTGTTTGAATCCTACTTCATTTGAGTCCTGAGGAGAATTATAAGAGAAACATATGCACTAATAGTTAGAGAAATCTTATTTAAAAAACATCTAGTCAATAGTGATTTTCTCAAGGTGGACATTGACATTGCTCCTTGTGGATATACAGTCTATAAACTCAAAAAAATTATGCTTTACATTTTTATTATTGTATCTTGTTTGAATACAAAAGAGATTGAGGAAGGGTTTAGAATTATCATAGAGGAAATATTCCAAATATTTGAATGAACTAGACAATGGATTTTGGTTGAAAGGAGTTTCAATATAGAACCTTGTTTTATATACATGCTTTTTGGATTATGACTATGTGTGCAGTCCAAGAAAGGAAGTCGAGTATACAATCTTTAGTTGATCTTTATATGGTCTTGATACATATTTAGGTGAATACATTAGATCATATTGAATTTGCCTTTTATACTACTTAATTCAAAATAATATGGTATTTTTTCAACAACCATACATACCCTTGTTGATATTTGATACCTTTTTTAATATAATTAATAGGTAAAAGGGAATGAATGAGCATGGGAAGTGGATAAATGAAGAAAGGAATGAGTTATATCATCAATTATTATATATGAATCCACTAGAAGGTATAAATATGAAGGAAATATTATAGAAAGGTTAAGGTCTATCAAAACAAACCCTTACATAGTCCATTAAGGAATATAGTTTACTGAGATTTGATTTTTTCCAATAGGGAATGGATTAGATGAGATGTATACCATATGTATAAAGGTGAATGTAATGAATATAGACCTAACTAACTTTATTTGGGTCTTTAAAACATAATATATCATTCACAGTTGTAATTTGTGTCTTCACGGCTTGAGATAGAGTCTAAGAAACCCTAAACTAGGGTTTAGGCCATAACTATATTTCTAACCATCAAAAGGTGCCAAATTTTTTTGAAAATATTTTTAATAGTGTATATAAATAGATTTTTAGGGTTTAAGGCCTTTTTTTATGTTTTCATATATCTAAGGAGCTCTGTATGTTGATAGGGTTATGGAAGGGCTATTAAGCCTAAACATGGAATAAAACGATGTTGGAAAAGTGGTCAGATGAGAAAGTTGAGGAATGAAACTTCATGAGAAGACCAAGATAAATAGAGGGTATCCTAAATTGATATTTTTTTCTTTACAATCCATAAATTCTAGGAAAAAGGCTACTAGGCTTGACTGTGAAGATAGATAAAGTTAGAAAAGGAGTGAATTGCATGTCAATAAGTTTTTGCTTAGAGTGAGGGATTATAAAGGACCAAGAAAACTCATAGTGAAGGTTTAAAAATCATGAAATAGACCAAATACCTAAGGATTCATTAAATTCAAGCTTTATCAAGGACCAATTGCATGGAAAGTGTATAGTGAAAGAAGGAATAAGGTAGAGAATGACAGACACATAGATTTTGCTCTACATCATTTGGTATTAGAGCCATATAGATGCTCTAGTTAGGTATATATAGGTATGACCATGGTTATTATATTTCATGATTAACTAAGAATTTTCAATTAAGAAAACAAGAAATCTTGTTGGAGGACATAATAAGAAGGCAATTTGAAAAAGGTGTGATCTATTTTATGGTTGATTTATTGATTGGAATGTATGACTGATAGAAAACAATAAGTATTATGGTGTCATCCCTAAATTAAGAATATATATTAATAATATCAAGAGAAATAAGCTCATAAATAGAGCTAAAGGAAGTGAAATATTCCAAGTGTGAAGGACAAGTGTGAGGAAAGGCCCAAATGAGGTCTAAAATAGAAGGTTATAGTGATCAAATTTAAATTTTTAGTAAAATTAGGGAACCTATAGGAAAAAAATTGACTTTTTAGGTCTATAAATGGGTCTAATATCTTTTCATGAGGTGAATTATAGGTTATTTGATGTTAATTAATGTTGTACTAGCTTTGGTCATTTGTTTTCTAGGTCTATTTATCATTTTAAGGGTCAAAATCATGTATTTATTACTTTGTATAGGT
Organism: Torreya grandis; assembly: GCA_037957365.1. Lineage (NCBI taxonomy): Eukaryota > Viridiplantae > Streptophyta > Pinopsida > Cupressales > Taxaceae > Torreya > Torreya grandis. The sequence continues at coordinate 193,335 of JARHVA010009635.1, forward strand.
TTATTAGGAAATATGCAAGTTTAAATGAGATATTTCATGCCTGGTGTGTCCATAAAAGTATTAAATAACTATTTGTAACTAAAATATGGTAGGTTGTTAATAAGAAAGTCAGTTTTCTTAGAAAAGAAAGAAAAAGTGGCACTTTTATGGTCTCTTTGGGAAGTGTGCCACTTGTAAAATATGGAAATGTGAATATAAAAATCCCACACACTCAAATAAACATTTTGTTTGATATAAAACTAACATTTATTGCTCAAAACCATTTTTCTCTCTTTTCACCTTTCTAAACATGTATAAGTGATTTGTAGGTTTTTGATTGGTACAACCAACATAAGGGGTTTTAGGAAAAATGATCTTTGTGGAATATTATAAACTCATATACCTTAAAATACATATAATAATTTGGATAAATGGTCAACTATGCTTCATGAACTATCTATTTGAAGTGGACTGTGCAAATTTGTTAGTTGTTTGGTGTACCCTTCAAGTTTTCCTTCATTATGGACAAATATGTACAAAATATTTGATAAAAATTATTTTATCCATCTCCCCTCATTATTTCCATTTTTTTTCATGTTCAAAGGTGTTTTTATGGTCAAATTATCCCAAGTTTGTAGACTGGTCTATTCTAGGTTGATTGGCAGTTTTCCTCCATTTTTAGGAATTCCATGATTTTTAATAGATTCACATGGTTATGATAAATTAATTATATTTTTCATAATGTGATATTAACCTCATTTAACCTTATAATCTCACTTTAAAATTCAAATGTTCTAGGAGTTGTAGTCATGTATAAGTTGTCTTTTTAGTTTGCAATGAATATGTTTGCATACAAGTGCTTGGGAGAGTATTTCATATTTAATGGGATATTTTAATACTTTTTAAAAAACATTATAATCTTTAGGATTCCATTTTTATTCTTGGAAGTGAATTTACAACTCATTATGATATTGTTTCTTATTCACTGTGTGAGGTTTCCTCATTATTGTATACCTGTGAATCACCACCTACATATAGTCTAAACAAAGAGATAAAGATATATATGGAGGATAAGATATGTATTAAAAACATTCATATAATCTTATCATGATGAAAATAACATAATAATTCATTTTAAGTTTCATGTTTCCAACATGAAGCAAGGAAACCTTCAAACATGAAAATGACTAAGATTTCAGGGCATGTCCCTAAAAGAATCAAATAGAGGTCTAGGAGGTTTTATAAATATATTATACTTTGTTTTATATGATAATTTCAACATATATTTATACTCATATTATATCCCTTATCATTTAAAATTATTTTTCAAAGTTTTAAGGGATGATAATAAGTGGAGAAGGGTATTCTAGAGGTCCAAAGATGCCCTTAAATCACTAAAAACAACTAGTATTATCCTACAGGTTTGAGTCCTAAAGAAGCCTATAGCTATAAATTAAGACTTTCCAATGAATTAATGTGGTTCAAAATGACTCAAGTGATATTCCATGGCATAATGATCATCATTAAATAATGTTACCTTGTTTTTGACTCCCTAATCAAACCTCTTAGTCCATACACAGGGCTAATTGACACCTATAGTTGGGTAGCCATACAGTGACTTAAACTTGGTGTCTTAGTGATGTTTCAGCAATTTGAATGTGGATAAGGATATTATCAGATTATATGAGGTTTTAAAGATATAAATAGGGTCTTAAAAACATGACCAAAGTCTTTTAGTAGGGAAAAGTCACCTACAAGGGTACTATTAGGAGGAAAACATAGTCAGGTAGTGAAGAGAAGATTGGTACCTAAGGTTTAATTACATTTACATAAGGTGAAAATGTGAAACAAAACAAATGATAGGAGAATATAATGGAAGTAAAAAATGTTTAAAACACCTTTCTCCAAGATAAGGCATACATTAAATTACATGCTCAATCTAAAACATGGGTCACATAAGATAAGAGATGTCTCAGTCATATGAAAGGAAACTCAAATATGAACCCAAGAGGTTGGTATGTGTAGTAAAAAATATAAGAATTTTCAAGTGGTTCTCATTTTAGTGATTCAATGGAGAATTCATTCACACTTAATCATGGTCTCAAAGGAGTACAAGTAACTTACAGGCAGGGTAAAGGTAAAGTACCTCGGCTAGAAAGGAAAAGACCTATTTCATGAGTTTGGAATGTAGGTAGAAGGTATGAAGAAGGTTTGAATAATTATAAATCATATAAGCATCTCCAATATATTCATTTTCATCCAAGCACACTTTAGGCAACAAATTTAGGTGACGGTTCTACCCCAATTGGTGGTAGAACTTTTGAGAGCCATAAATTTTGAGCCATAGCTCTGTTTGACTCCCTATTTGAACTGTTGGAAATATAAGAATGAGTAAAATGTGATCATATTGCATTAGGATATGATTGGTGGTTTTTTACCCCAAAAAACCTAATGGAAGTGCCCAAAATTTCAATTTTAATAGTGTAGTTTATAAATATAAAGTTTCTAAAAATGATAATTTATAAAATTTTGTGTTGTAAATCATGGAAGTCAAACCACTTCATATCCCTCAAGATTTGTGACCTTACACATCCTCCCCCTACCTTAAAAATAGGTATAAATAAATATGTAGCCCGAGAAGGAGATCATACATCTCTTCCTAGGGATAGGCATATGTTTGTATCTATAATTTGTGAGCAATAAAACATCTCTTCTCAAAGATAAAATTATTATTTGTGGGTTATTGAAATATATTTCAACCAAAAATTTCAAGTTTTGTATCACATTTTTAACCTCACGAGCTCTAGGCAAAGCACATTAACCTACAAGTGCCCCTATTTTACAAAACATAGTCAAGAGGAAAGGCCTAATCTTGAAAATCCAAGAATATGAGTGATTCATGAAGGTCTATGGTGTTGAATGAAATAGAGATACACTATATCATGAATTTTAAAATGTAAATAGACCTTATACAATGATTCATCAGGTAGAAGAGAGGGTTAAAATAAGTAATGCATAGTCCTCATGAAAAGGCCCTACACACAATCTAGCTTAAATATTAAGGAAGTTTGAGGGTTTATACATGTATCCATGAGCTAAAACTTTGTGGAGAGGGTCATAACCACCTATAGAAACTTTTGAAATTAATTTTTTGCCTATACAAATAGGTAAAGTACCTCCTATTTTGTCTCAGATGGGGAGTACTTTCCCCATTCAAAAATCCTATTAGTTTGAAGAAGAAAGGTGATGAGGGGAGGTAAGGATATGATTAAACCTTTTAGGAGTATTTTTAAAGCTATAAAATATATAGGAAAATATGGAGAACACATAACATAGGGGTTAAGATGAGTAGAGTAGTCCAAACCATCAGAGGTTACAAACAAGCCCACTAGGCATGACTAAACCTAGAGGCCAAATGGAGGGTCATTTTTAATTTTGGAATGAGATGAGATTTTAAACCTATTGAAACACATTCATGGGATTATAGAAAAGGTTTTTTAACCTTTTGGAGGTGATGTAAACTATCATAGATCATTATGGATTCAAGATTACAATCAACCCTATTAGGTAAGGACTGAACCTAATGAGTAATAAGGAGTTACCCACATTTATATCATGATATGAACATTCCTATGAATTGGAGAATGTTCTTTGGGATGATAAAGAGGTTTCCAAGCTATTTTTGTACAAATAAAACCAAGTATAAACCATTTTGGATTAAAAAGCCCACTCAGACCTATGCAAAGTGCAAGGAAGAGCTTGAGAGGCTATTTTCCAATGCTCATATCTGTCATGAAGATATGCATGGGAGATATAGGAGTTAAGGGGTGTTATTATGGGTCTTATAATCCATATTTTTGAAATTTTTTCTCAATTTGGATGTCCCAACTTTATGAACAATCATTAGGAGGTCAAACTAGCCTAAAACCCTTGCTAGTGACCAATTTGGGAAAATTGAGTTAGAAAACTAGCCTAGGGGAATGGTTTGATCAGGAAACATATTAATCCTTAGAGAGGACACCCTCAAGATACTACATGTGTAAATTATATGTAATAAATTATACAGACATGTCATAAATAGGATTTTATTCATTATTTTATGTATTATGTAGGCTACAGGAGGGGTCTAAGGATTAAATTAAGTTTATATGGAAAATTTATACTTTTTATAGCTCCCTATGGCCACTATATTTCTTGAAAAAACTCCTAAGGGTTCAAACAATATCCTTCAACTTAGCCAGTAAAATCTGACATATTAGGTAGGATAGAGAGAAGAGAGGAAATATTTAATTAAAGTTATTTTAAGGTGACACTAATTATTCCAAGGCCATTGAGTGTCTTGACACATTTAAAACACTACCTTTTACATATTAGAATTAACATATGAATCTAAATTTGAATATAAGTGTGTAAGGTGTATGAGAAGGACGTTTTCTAGAGTGTAGGTGATGATGGCTCTCTTCTAAGTGATTCCAAAAGACCAGGAATGTAACCAATTCATTAAGAGGCATGTATGATATCCCTCCATTCCATTCCAATAATTTTACCTTCCCTTAATTAGTTACAAGTCACTCAAATAGGCCTAATCATAAAGGCAATTTTTGGTGCAAGAAAAGGAGTTGTAGGCCACTTTGCACAACTTTCATGACTTGAGTTGACACTTTAAATTCCAAGACTTACATGGTTCATCCCAAATCCTTATCACATGCAAAATTAACTCCTTTTATCATCTTTAAAATTGTCCTTATGACCCTTTAACTTCTCTTCTTCTCTCTCTCTCAAACTCTATAAGAGTTAGCCATTTTGGTCATTGTATTCAATGCTCCACCTAAGTATGGTGAATCCCTATTCAACTGTATACCTTTTGATCAATGAAATTACTGAGTGTTACCTTTTATATTATTTTTCATATCGTTTTTCATTTGAATGATTGATTTTTCTTAAGTGGCACTCTTGTTTCCTTAGCATGTTAACTCATTCTTGCAACATATTTGTAGTTGGAAAACTTCTTGCAAAGCATGTCAAGTGTTTTGGGATATGTCAAGGATTAAGTGATTTTATATCTTCATCATGTGACATTAAAGGCCTCTTTTTTATTCCTCCTCAGCTTAGATGTTCATCTTGGCCTCACAATGTAACATTGATGTGAGAAGTTGTAGATTGGGAGAGTGTATGTTTGGTTTATTACTTGGTCTCAAGTGTAATATGCATATGGTTGGATGTCATAAATTAATTTGGTGTATCATGTCCATTATTTTATCTTTGTGTTTAATCTCTTTCTCCATTTTCACCCCCCAAGTTTATTATTAGTTTGATCTATAGTGGTACATCAAGGGAGCTTTCCCTATCTAGATACTCACCTCATTCCTTAGGCTGCCCACAATCCTATATGTGATTCCATTGTGCCACTTGGATGAGGAGAACCTTGTCATATCATAAAAGGGTGAAAATCCAAGTGACAATATGTTCCAAGTGTGAGCCAAATGAGATGGTTCAAGTGAGACCAAAATAAGGAGAATAATGTGACCAATTGAGGTACTCAAGATAAAGATGAAAGAATATGTAGAAAGGAAAGTGAAAGACAAGGTTAAGAATGAAAGCCACAAAGATAAGATGGTGTTGAATACAATAAGAATAATATTGAGATGGGGAGAGAGATGGCAGAGATGAGGTAGCAAATGGATGAGATGCTAATCAAGATTGAATATATGAAAGATATTATGAACCCACATCTTGGATGGTTCATGAGAAGGAAGCCACTCAAGTGGCAAATCAAGGAATTAGTGGAAAAGAGAAGAATAAAAAAGATGAAGGACAAGAAGGAAATCAAGTCTTTTGTTTTAAAATATAATGATGTATTATTATGTTTAAATGTAGGTTTGAGAGATGAAGACAAGGATGAGATAGTTAATCACATTCATAAGATCAAAGAACAAAAAGAGGAAGAAGTATATGACCAAGTGGTGTAAAGATGAAGAAGATATTATAGGTCGATTCATGTTGATGGATTAAGAAAAAATAGGTTAACCATTTTGGAAGCAAGATAACATGAAGAAGGAAGATATCCTCACTCAAGAGGATGCAAGAGAAGCCAAAAGAGCTATAGGACAACAACATAAGGAAATTTATGAGGCATATTCAAGTTTGTATGAGTCTTTGAAGCAATAATATGGATTTGATCCTCATCATATGTATAGATAAATGGTTATAGAGGTTACCAAGGAAAATATAGACATGTGGAATGTAATAGTGGTGTCCAAGATAAGAGCATTAATGAAGGAAATGTTGAGTCAATCATATGGTAGCACTCTATATGAGGGAGTTGAAGTAGTTGAGATTGAATTATAGGTTGAATATGAAGGAGAAGTCATGCAAGGAGAGAAGCAATCTGCATTGATAGTTGATACAAATAAGGAGAGTAAAGCATACAAAGAACATGAAGGTGCTTGGGAGCAAGAGAAAAAAAACAAGAAAAGAGGGAATATGGATAATGCCTCAAGGGCATGAGAAAGAATATGTTTTCTTTAATGATTTATTTTATTTTTTAGGTATATCATAGAGGAATATAATAAGAGGCAAGATAAAGTACAAGTGTGGCAATTAAGAGCACACACACTTATATGAGTGTTTTTAGGAAGAATAATACAGGTGTCAAGATTTTTCTCCCATTGGGAGTATGATGCAGGGTCATCTTGGAATTCTCAAGTGGTCTAGAATGTGTCTATAATTTTAAATTTGAATTCAAAAGTAGTTTTCCCACCAAAAGGAAATTTCAAATTTTCATGAGGTATTAGTGGGTCTGGGTGAGTGGAAAAGATATTTAATTAATAAATAAAGTTGTAAATGACCTATAAGGTCTCTTGAAATATCCTTGGATATGTTTGTATTAATATGTCTAGATGTAAAAGTGTGAGGTGGTAGTCATTTTTCACCACCCTACATTGGATTAAGAGTTGCTTGTGAAATCTTGATCAATAATAATTTATGAGTCTTGTTAAGATTTTTTGATAAATATAAGAGTTTTATTAGGTGAGAGAGTAAGTCTTGATGTGGTAACTATTGTCTTCAAATTGTGAACCCTAGGATACTATATGAGGTTCCTACAATTTTATGCAACATGGAATCAACTCTCAAGTTGTGGGTGAACTTATAAGAGAGATGAATCTCTATATTATGAGGGCTAGCTCCCTAGATTCATCTTTAAGTGCTTATCACCTAATCTAATGCTATCCATAGAAAAGGATTAGCAGTTTGCATGAAATGGAAACTACAATGAAGAGGTGATACACCAGTACATATTCAATATACTATCACACTCTTACTAAGCAACAAGGCTTTCCAAGACCAATTCTATGCATTGAAGGATCTCAACCTAGTGTTTCAATGTGGAGGTAGAATACGAAGGACAACCAATAAGATAAATAATCTATGGGTATATTTTACACCATAGGGACAATTGAATACTTGAATAGTATCCTTGTATAATTCACACACTTCACATGACCTATTAAAATTAGAACTCTTGCTTAAACATGAAGGATAAAGGGAGTAAGGGTGGCACCATCACTTATCTCCACTATACATCACTCTCATACTTAGAAAAAATGTCCATAACTTATAATAAAACTTGTATTAAATGTTGAATGAACAAAAAATGCAATGTCATACCATCAGGGCCTCACCATACTAGTTTTGGTCCCCTTTACAATATCCAAGATGGCTCACATTTATAGAACTTGGAAGAGGAGAGAGAGAAGAGAAGTTGAAGAGGTACAAGGACAAGTATCCAAATGTGTAAATTAGTTAAAATTCATGTGAATGAGGTTAATGAAGATTCATGAAACTAATTTTCACATCATTCTAACCCAAATTAGCCTCTTCTCCAAGTGTGGTATTGAAACTCTTCTCAAGCATCTTTAAGTCTTGAAACTCCTTCTTGACAAGTGGCAAAAGGCAAGAGTTTGATCATGAGATTTATTTAATAGTTAAATTTTCATCCCAAAGACACTTGGAAACCATATTTAAGCATCTCAAATAGTTACATTACCTACAATCATCAATTCCCCTTTTAGGTGTCACATGGCCTCTTTGTTTCATTAGGCCCAATTTCGCCAAAATAGCTAAATTTGGATTTAGCTCAAGTTATGAAATATTTATTCATAGAAGGCCTGTTTTCACCATATTAGACTAAAAATAATTCATCTAGAACCATCAAACTCTCTTCAATCCCCCATTTTGCTCATAGATCCTTCACTAGGCTTAGTCCTCTTGTAGCCCTATTTTCACACAAGTATACTTGTGTAGGAGAATGTAAAAACCTATAGGAATAAGTAAAAATAGTTTTAAGTAAAATTTTCTCCATTTTTATCTATGCCAAGTTTCACGGTTCTATACTTAAGTCAAGTGTGTTTTTTAGATCCATTAGTCCTCCCAATTATACCTAATTAGGCCTCTTTAGCCTAGAAGACAAAAAATGATCATTTTGTGCTCCCACATGTGTGAAATGATAAATTATCCTATGATTCACTTTTATCATCTCCTCAGTATTCCTCATGTTGAATTTGAACTCTTGATCATCTATATAGACCCCTATTCTAACATTAAATGTTATTTTTTGGCCTATTTTGTATAACCCTATACTTGAAATTATAAACCAGTGGAATGGGATTAACCTCAGGGGAGTTCTAAAAGTCATCCTAATGATTTTAAATCTTTAAAAATTCATTTTCATGCTTTTTTTTGCCTTTCTCTCTCATCAAGTTCAAATTAGGCTCCTTGGAGGGTTTGGAGTGCATTAGCCCTTAAGGGATTGTTAATAAAGGATGCATGTTAGAGATTATTCAAAATAACACGAATGGATCCTTAAGGAACTTATATAACACCTCCAATAATCTTTGGGTCCCACACATAATCTCATGAAAGTTTCAACAATTTAAAGTTGGACATTCAAGCCACTTGGTGCATTCTATGAGGGTTTGAGATATTTTAAGCCAAAAAATGGATTCTTGATGAATTTAATTGAAAAAACATGGTTAAAACACCTATTAATATGTACCATTAACATTTTTCCATCACTTTAATATCTCTTCAAGAGCTAAGGATGAAACTTGACCCATATTTAGCATTAGGCTTATGCCTTGCCAATGAACCTACCTGCACTTTAGACTCATAATGACTCTCAATGGTTTATTTTGAATTATGATGGCTTAAAAACTTCTCAATTCATCCCATAATCATGATAAAATCACTTAGGAAGTATAACTAAGGTCAAAAATTTAAATGACCATCCTTACGAAGCCTTTTGTTTATCATTCCTTTCCATGGTGACTGCAAACCTCCTTATGTAGGGTATATTGTTTGTCCTCAGAACTTATATAAATTTTTTTTCTCTCTATATTGGTTTATTACATCTTATCCAACCATAATCCAAGGTATACTTTCCTATGGCTCATCAATTTCGTCATTTTTCCCAAAATTATCACCTTCATGCATGCCAAAACTGCCCCTACTCTGAGACAAAATAAAGAGGGTTTTCACTATTATTCTTGGAAAATTTATGATTTTATCACCTTATTCAAACCCAAATTATGGTTTTTAAAAATTTATATCTTATAACTCCTTCATTATACCACCAAACCTCTCAATTTTGCTAGGCAAACTTCATGAATAGGCAGAGTTTGAGGGTATGCAAGGTATAGGTTGGGTTTGGAGGTCTTAGGGATTGAATTGAACTTTATTAGGAAATTTAAGGATAATTAATACCTTAAATTATGTATTCCAAACCTTTTATATCATAATTTCACCTTAAACACCTTTCATTCTCTTGAGACATAGAATAAATCTATGACTACAAAGGAAGGGAAACCATGTTTTATGACCTAGTTGTAGGCTATTATGAGATTGGTTTGGATTTAAAGACATAATACAGACCTTATTTTATGTTAACTATGATTATGTAGGCATTAATTCATAATTTTTATATGTCTGATCTCCATCCCTTACACCCATGTATCTTTCATCCTCAAGATCAAGACTTTACTTATGTGGACTGAGACACTTCAAAACCAGCATATATGTCTTGGTTTAAGCTTTTTTTTTATGTTTTCAGACCTATTATTAATGTTTCCTAGGTCATATAACATCTTAATTCTTTTTATTCACTTATAATCCTTCAAACCATATCATTTCATTCTTAAGTCCTTAACTATTATACCCCTCTGCCTGTTTGGACTGAGATAGGCCTATAGATGTGCTTGGGGTTTGGAATTAGGATTTGTTCATGTTTTATAAGTTTACTCCTAAGTTAATTGAGATCACTTATCACTTCAATTTCACCTAAATCCACTTTAATAACTCCAAACCAAGTTCAAACTCCAAATTTCTTCCTCACTAACAACATGCCTCACATGACTGTGATCTAACTAGGTAGTGAACAAGAAAATTAGGCAATTTGGCTTGAAAGGGTGCTAATTTGGTATCTCATAATGGAACCCAATTAAGAAAAATTTAAAACATGAAACCAATCATATTATACATCTTCATGAGCTCCTTCTATGTTTCAAAACTTAGGTTACCCATCTATGGTTGTAATCTTGAGAAACAAGCACAATTGGGAAATGTCCTTCAAGGACATTAAGAGAGGGGGTGTTGGATGATGATAAAACCATGGAGAGTGCATAATAAGACTTGAAAAAACTTCATAAAACTCACACAACTCCATGTATTCCTAAAAATAAGAAATAGATTCACAACCATACCCCTTTTGAATGCAATTTCATAAAAAATTGCTTGGAGTCAAACTGATTGTTCATAAAGGAGGATGCACTAAATTTTAAATTATTTTTAAAAAATTAAAGTGAAATAAAATTAATATATACCCATATAATAACTCTTCCCAATTCCACCTATACAGCCTATATCAAGTGATTGAATTTAACCTTCCTTGGCTTGCCAAGTGAAAATGGAGGAAAATAAGTTGGAAATGGATCTTCTATGAAATTATCTACAAAACAAATGTGAATAGACCTGTGGGGAGGTGAAGAGACACTCCATCACATTTTCAATTGATGGTGGACTTGATAAGTTTGTACAAGTGTCCAAAAGCTTCTATTTTTAAGGAGAAACTGCCATTTCTTGATCATAACAGACTTCTAACTTCACCTGACTGATTTTGACATGATTTGACCTTATCCACAATTATATCCACCTTGATGACATATTTTTTAACTCCCACCATTTGTACAAGTCAATTAATGATCTAGAAAAGTGGCCAGATGACCCTTTTACCATATGAAACCTATCAAATGGCCAATTCATGACTTGAAGACACCTTGAAACTTATCAAAAACCCTTCTAAGACATTTTCAACAAAATTTGGGACTTTGAATAGGTTTTACCAATGTTTACTTTAGTTAATTGAGCCAATACAAGGAAGATGGGCTTCAACAAGGACTAGCTTAAGGATAAGTGAGACATGTAGGATAATAGATGACCCCATAGGACATATGAAACTTTCTCTAAAAGTTCAAAATATTAGGGGTTGACCCAAATATGACTTTGGGTCAAATTTTTTCAAAATTATTGGTGATTCTCAAGGGTGGCATGCCTGTTATGCCTAAGACTAGTTGCCTAATCCTTCCATTGGGCATGGAGTTATGCATATTAGCACTCTAATTGACTTGAACAAACCTTTGGCTCAAGGGAAACCAACTAATTAACACATACACACAAAACACACACCAAACAAAGGAAAGGAAACACACTTGTACTGTAAAGCACTTAGGAAGCACTGAAACACACTCCAAAGTGAACAAATTAAATAGAAATAATTGATCCTCCTAGATCAAAAGGAAAATTCTTCATACCATATTATTGAAGTTAACTAAAATAATGTGCAAGATGCCACTTATGACCTATTATTAAATGTTCAAATATCTTTTCACCTCTCATGGTGCTTGCATTGATTCCATCTAGTTTCACAGCCAAGAACATGTGTTCAATAGAAACATATTCCTCTTGACTTATTTGAATGGAAACCATAGCCCTTGTTTCAAGTGATGTTTCATTGATCCTAGATTCATTTTTATCTTCACACTCAACATCAACCTCTACTACAAGTGGATTTTCATCATCAAGATTATGCTCATTTTGTAAGGTAAGGTCTCCATCAAACTTTGGTGGTTGAGTGCATGGGAAAGGTTCTTCAAAACTTACTACCTCTCCTTATAATTTTCATTCTTCATCTATCTTATTCATTTGATCTTATTGAGATGAAACATGCTTACCTTGCTTTTCTTGTTGAGGTGCTTCATGAATCTCAATAGGTTCAGATGTAACATATTTTAAAAATTTCTCAAGCTCTTCATGAAGTAGAGATGCATCATCTAAGCTCAAGAAAAATTTATCAAGGTCATCCTAAAATTACCACTCTTCATAGTCAATATAAATGGCTTGAAGTTTGTCAACATTCTTGCCAACTTCTTATGGATCATTATGTTGGCTAGTGGGTACCTCTTCTTCACCTTGTGTTGCAGGTTGATCATCATCATCTTCCATGAAGCATGTCAATTCATCAATACACTCAAGGTATACTTCTTATTATCTTACCATTGAAGTATCTTATTCTCCCAAAACCTTTATTGGTTGATCCATATCATCAACTCCTTCTTTAGTGTGTTCAAGGAACTCATCTATGATAGTATACTCCCCCAAATCTTGTGGAATCTTAGGAATAATTAGTTGATGTGAAGGTAATACAGAATAAGTACTAAATGGAAATCTTTTAGGTTCTTTTTCAACCTTGTATATATTGTTATCTTCCTTTTAAAAGTTCATAATAATGATACTTTGGCTGCTACCTTCTCCATGAGTATCTCTTTTCATGAGATTTTCTTCTTCTAATGTGAGGTAAGGAGTTTCTCTTTCTTGTACCATCAAAGCTTGACAAATTTCTCCACCATCATACCCAAATTGACCTTGAGATTGTCCCCAATGATCCACATGTTCTTCTCCTTGAACCCAATTAGTATGGACTAGAACAATAGCCCTTATGGATGGAATGGAATTATGATTATAGGTATTAGCCTACCTATTGAAACCTTATTGACCTAGTCCTCCTCCTTGGTAATTGTATTGGTGTGGAGTTATATGAGTTTGTGAAGGATAATGTTGGGCATTAGGTAGACCAATTGCATGAAATTGATCTTATTTGAGTTGGGCTTATAATGACTAAATCATTACATCTTTGTCTATAGAATTATCATCCTTCTTGGGAAAGGTTATGGACTTGGAATTGGCATTGGGAACTTGTGCTACATTTGGAATTTCAAACAAAGGCATAGAGACCCTTGGGGATAATTTCCCAAATTGTATCAAACTACTCTCAGCTTCAATATCTATCTCATATGCATTAGGTATATTGAATCCTCCTATTTCCTACAACATTACTGCCACATTAGTGTCAATGGCCTTGAGATAAGTGGGGAACACAAAGCTTGGAGGGGGTCTCATGATAAGTGGCAACCTATGCCATGTTCATTTAAATCTCCCATGGATTCATTAGGACCTTTCCTTATCACATTCAACTGATGGATTAGTGAAATGTGATCACTCTTATTCTCAAACCTATTTACCAACAACTCTCCAAATCAATCCCAATTAGTAATGCAATCACTTCCCAATTTCCTATACTAGTCAAGTGTTTTACCCTTCAGAGACATGGCAAGTAGTCTAATGGCTATGTTGACTTGAGTGATATTATAGAAGTTGCAAAAATTTGAGATGTCCCTAATGTGTTTAGATCCTTATAGAGAAACTATCATTTGAGATAATTATGATTCAAGTTACAACTTACTTTAGTTAGTTGTGGTTTGTAAATTTAATTGACATTAAAAGTTAATTTATTTATAATTAAATCACTTTATAATTTATAAAAATTATAACTTAACTTTATATATTAGACTTAAAATATGTTTATGATATTAAATAATAATATAGATCAATTTACAATCTCTAATGGATGGGGCCTTTTGACTTGTTTAAATATTATTTGGATAATTATTTAACTATGCATATCATAAATAATCAATAAATACCATATATAATGATTTAAACATCTTAACACTATAATATATAAAGTAATATTTATTTAGATATATCAAATGATTAAAGTAAAACATTAAATATTGTGATAATATATTGATTTCACTGTCTATTGAAACTAATCAAAAGAAATTTAGAATCTCCATGTCATCAAAATCAAAGTACCATCAAAACTATATCTATTTGAATAGTTCAAAATTGAAAAGTATCTAAGAAAAAAATTATAACAATATCTAAAAAAAATAAAGAGTCAACAATAACATACCATATGTAACTTAATTAGAGTCACAACTAGAAAAAATATCAATGAGGTGGGTTCCCTTATCTATTTGATATTTTATGTATTTCAATGGTGTAATAAGTAATTCAACTAAGTTGTTACCTTTGAATTCATCATCAATCTCAAGTTTGAATTTCTTAATTACATGTGTTAGCATGGGATGACTCATAGGGATGTCAACATGTTTCTTGTTGGAAGAAAAAAAATTTATTATGTACATGTGAAGTGGGTCTAGTGATCATAGCCAACAAGGGATTTGGATTAACAAGATTTTGATTGTTCTCAAAAAATAGTTTAACATGATTGAAAATAAGAAAGTCCTTAGGTACTAAATGGAATTATGTATCTACTGATAATTTATTTTGAGTACCTCATCTAAAAGGATTATATCTCCAAGAGGATATCCTCAGACCTCTATGAGGTACACCACAAAAATTAATAGAGGAAGATGGGATATTATCTAATAAATTCCATAATATAGGATCATTCACATAAAAATTTATAAACACATGGGTTTCATGATGAAAAGTCACAAATGAAGTGTTATTATCCCTAAATCCACAAAAATTTCTCTCATGATAATTACCATATGAAGGAGCATTATCACCTTATTGTGTGTTATCTCTACCTAAACATTTTTTACCAAATTATGAGAATATAGGGTCCACCTTGACATTATAAATTTGAAATAAATTCAAATAAGAACTTAAAATCAAACATTTACTATTATAAATGTCTTTAAAATAGTCAAATGTTCATTACATTCAATTTCCATCATTTATTTCAAATGAAAACACCAAATCTGAATAATGCCAAAAATAGGCATATTTCCTAATATCAACATATTCAAACAAAACCTTGATTTGTGGAAACACAAAATTTCCATAGTTCAAAAAATTACATATCTTAAAGACAATAAAAATTCCAATAATTCTACCAATATCATATAGAAATAATTTCAATATAATAAGTTATTAAGTGACTTTAACATAAAAAAACATTAACATTCTGCATATATCTTGCCAAATATATATAACCAAAATCATGAAACTTAATTATGACTTCAAAACTCTTATACAAGTATCCATAAAATACCTTTCATAAAACTCAACAAACCAAGATTTCTTCAAATAATTACCATTAAAATAAATTTCATGCATAAAAAACATCATATATTTTTTCAATATATTATCCACATTTTCTTATACAAAAAACCATAACACCAAAAATGATCCAAAATATCAACTTGAAAATCAACAACAATTTCTTATGCTTCATTGAGTTACTTAAATAAACAATTATTTTCTATCAAAACCATGAAGAGAAATGGCTGAAAGACAACACCACAAACCCAAAGATCTTATTTACTTTGCCAAAATGTAAATATCTCAAAATAGCCAAATATACTAAGTTGTCTAAAAAGGAACAACAATATTCCATAAAATTGTATTAAGCATTTTCAACATTTATTCCAAATTGAATAACTGGCATGCAACTTAAATGTATTTGCAACTCAGTGTATTTTATAATATATATACAATAAAATTTCAATCATATTCGGGTTAAAAAATAAAATGCAAACCTTTCCACTATACTTCAATGAAACAAGTGTATCTGTACAAAAAATACCATAAACATTTAAAACTAAAAAGCATGCATGTATATACAAAGTTCAAAATCATAATTTATGACATGAAATAACAATATTCAGAATCTCTTCAATAAACCAATTTTAATACTAAAATATGGCCACCAATTTAAAACACAATTGTGTGAACCAATTGTGTAGTATTTTTATAAAAAATAATTTGCCTTCATGCAAAAAATCTCTCAAATCATAACCTAACAATATTTAGAAACTACACAAATCAAACACCTTTGATATTCAAAAAAGAAACTTTCAAGACTGCTTTCAAAATTGTATACAAGAAAGTCGACTTGACAACCATATAAAACTAAAAAACTTGTTGTTTAATATGTGAAATAAAATGCACAGACATGGAAAAAATCATAGATCACTTCCCACATCACACTGTATGCAAGAAACTTCTCTGAGAGTCAAACTCATATATGTAAATTATTTAATGTGTTCACTTGAATATTTTAATAACTTCAACTATACAACTTCAAGTGAAGAAGAAAACACATTTTACACAAAATTAATGAAACCATGACTTTGATAACTAAAAATGTATTTAAGAGAAAAAAATTCTAGTGGAAAATAGTTTGAATAACTCACATCACTATGTGCATAAGTTAAAATTCTATAGATGAACAAAATCCATTCGTTCTTACTCAATAACTAGACTTTTAGAGTTCCACTTCTACTTAATGCTTGAAAAAATGGTGAGTGAATAAAGAAAGGTGTTTTATGGTGAGGCAGTTATCAAGACAACCAATTAGTGAAAAGACATGATGAACTCATGGATGACAACCTCTACCAAAAATAAACCTACCAAATCATTTGTCACTAAGTTGATCTTGGCTTTAATGATTTGTCTTCACCTCATTTTGCCACTAAATGAACTCTAAAATGAGGTGAAGACAAATCATTAAAGCCAAGATTTACCATTTACACCAAAAAATCCCACCATCACATTACATTAACTTATAAGGACATCAACAATGTCTCAAATGTCCAAAGATATGAAATATTGAATGTGTTAAGACATTAAAAGATAGTAATATCAAATACGCCAAATAATTTAGTTAAATAAACAATGACCGCCAACATGCTAGGTGACCACCCAATGCATAATGTCCCTTATCAATTAAAATGTGATCATATAAAATTATAATATCAAACCAATGCTAACTATAGAACAACCTTATAACAAGCCACATGATTTCCAAGACTAACTGTGTGACTGTATAAGTATATGCTATAAAGTGCCATAATAAATAATGCTAGTGCATATAATTTTCAACAAGTAATAGTTAAAAATTTAATTTATTAATAAATCACATGTAATAATGTTACTATCTTACCAATTCTTGTGACAACACATCACTTATCCAACGTATGAAACTTCTTGAAGTCATTATCAATGAAAATATCATAGAATTTGTACACCAAGTATGTTTATGTAGAAACCACTTACTGCAAGAAATTCAACAATGTTATGAATATATAGATCTGAGTCACAAAACAATAAAATTTAGTGATAAAATGGATGTTATCCATCATCAAGATTGGAAATTGTTTCCAATTTAAAATTACTCGAAATGAAGATTCACAATATTAATGAAACTAAACACCATGACATATAACTATACATTAATTTGAACTTCTAAGGCAATTATCAAAAAATTATAATTTTGAATGCAATAAAATGCTTTGGTAACCATTGATAAACTTATTTCTATGAATAATATTTCAATAATGTTAGGAATATTTAAACTAATCAATACAACACAATTTCATATATAACCATACATAGATAAAACAATTACTAAATGAATGTAAAACAACTTGGTCCCTACCAATAGTTTTAAATGTCATGACCTTAAGCCATCATATGATAGAATACCATCATTTCAATATTTTTCAAAAAAAAAGGAAGGGGTTCTAAAATTGGCTATAACAAAGTCATTTTTTATTATTAATAAAACTTGGGTTTTTAATAACCAAATAACAATGGTGTAAACCTAGGTTAGGAACTGTTAGCCAATTTTGACCCACATACCAAACTTGTGCCTTGATGGACAAGTTGAGTAGAGTTCCAGAGTTTTTAAGGTCAAACAATAGTTTCATGAACAAGTCTGAAAGGGCCTATAGGGTTTCAAAAGATCTAGGTAGAAAACCTTTATTTTGGCTAAGTCCTTGGTAGATTTCTTTCAGGCTTTTGTTTTGCTAAGTTCAAAATCTTTTAGGACCCTTTTTTGGATAAGTGTTGAAGATTCTTTCAGATAATTTAGCTGAGACAAAGTTTTTGAAGGCATGAATTCTCTCAAACATTTTTTCCGAAGCAAAATATGAAGACAAAGTTTATGAAGACCTATTTCTTTTAGAGAAATTGTCTGCATCAAAAAGGGCTAAGTGTTATTTCTTTTAGGAGATTTGTTTTGGTTCTTTTGGGATAAGTATTGGGAATTATTTCATACATTTTGTCCAAAATAAAAATCTTAAAGGATCATTCTCTTGGAAAGTGTACCAAATAAAATCTTGAATGGTATTTTTTCATCCAAAGTGGTCCATCCAATATCCTGAAGGGATTTTCTTTGCTAAAAAGTCTAAAGTAAAAGTTTCAAAGGGTCACTTTTGTAGCAAAGTGTCCCATACACTTTTTTTAAAGGGTAATTTTCTTCACCAAAAGGTCTAGTACAGAATTTTCAAAAGGTATTTTTCAATAAAAATGGACCAAAACACAAGTTTTGATAAAAGGTATAAGGGCACTATTTTATTTTGGGAAAATTGTTTCCAAAATTTGACTAAGGCATGATTTCTTCTGGGGAAAATGTTCTGCGACAATTTCCCCAAGCACTCATTTTATTTTGGATAAATTATTTTAGAAAACTTGATCTAGTAGGTCCCAGACAGTCCCACAAATGTCAATTTTAGGCTATGACGAGTATCTATTTGAATTCAAAAGGTCTAGGATGGTCTCACATATATCAAAATTCAAGAACAAAAAATAACTATTGGCATTCAAATATCCCATGATAGGCATGTGGATTTCAAGTTTGGGCCCTTGTAAGTAGCCATTTAGATTTGAAAATCCAAGGATGTTCATGTAGACATCAAATTTAGTCCTCATAAAGTAGCCATTTAAATTCAAAAAACCATCAAAGGGTCCTCAAATGAATGCAAGCCTAACAAGTGTCTAGATCTTAGGAACCTAGATCAAATCTAATGATGAGCAGTGACTGGTAAGTTAGTGGGTCTAGGTAAATATAATAGAACACATTTGAGCATAAAAGGGTAGATCAATGACATGTAAAAAGAGTCAAAGAGTCAATGATAGAAGGAGCTAACACATTGCGTAAGTGTGGGAACAAATAGACTGGTAAGTATATCTAAGGACCAAATGCATGGGTGCCAAGTGTCAATAATGTGTACACCCAGGAAATAGATATAGTAGCATACATTCAACCTATCAAGGAGATCCAATGGTATGAGTGAGGTTCAAGGTCAATAGATCTTGATTTGGTTTGTTGATAACAAATGAACAAAATATTGAGCTAGGACATTCTTGACTAAAGTTAATAGAAAATCTTGACTCAAGTAAAGCAAATGAATGGACTCAAGCTGGTAATAAATACATAGAACTGAGCTTAAGATAGACCGAATTTGAAATAGGATAAATAATAAGGACTAAGAATTTATATCAGAGCTTCATAGAGGTAAGATAGGTCTTTTATACCTAATATAAGCCAAAATAGTGGCAACTTGTTTTAAAAAGGGACTAAGCATCAAGTAGAGTGCCATCTATATGGACTATAAGAAAACCAATAATCTTAGATTGGTTTTCCTCTATAGTAGACTGAGGTTGAATTCTCAAATCAAGGGGAAACTATGTTTAATCAATGAAGTAATGTCCCATGTGATGCTCCCAATAGATAGCCATCCAAAGCAAACATAACCAAAGCTCAATTAGGTTCATAGATATGAGGATTTTATCCTTATACATAGGCAATCAAGTAGAAGATGGTGTGAAGATCAAAGATAGAGATATGGTGGTTGGAGAAGTAAAAACTCATTAATTTTTCTCAAAACATATTCCTTCTTCTCTCTTCTACCCTTCTCCTATATTATCCCATTCTCTTCTCCTTAAAAAAGGTTCCTAGTTTTTTAGACTTTTTCATCTTTCTAGGGGATGGATACTCATTGAGACATTTACAAAAGTGTGCTCATTTGAATAGGCTATACCTTATAAAAATATTGTAATAACTACCTCTTAATATAATGAGATAATTTCTTTTATTATCTCTTGTGTTTGATTAGTGCTTTAGTATGCTTGTGATTGGTAGATTCATGAAGCAAATTATTCCTAGTCCATTAGCCTTCTACTTATCTCTTTAAATTATTTTCAAGATCTTGTAGGTCTGGATTAGTGTTCTTCTTGAACCTCTTCTAGTGTGTTAAATTTATCTTGAGATCGTGCAAGCCATAGTTATCTTATGACTGATCTAGTGTGGGTTCAAGCATAGATGATTGTTCATTTAAATTTGGTGCATCACCTAGTTAACTTTCTTGGGAGCCCTTTTCCTTCTCTAACCCTTTTCCTTATGAATCATTAGTCTAGAATTATTTTTAGGTTACCCATAGCCTGGGTTTGTCCCAATATTATAGATTAGTTATAGAGAGCCTAAAGAACCCTCTCCAAGGGTGAAAATTAATCTTATAACAATTTATAGAAAGCCAAGTGGGACTAAGGTCCAAAGTAGTGGAAGGGTTTTTGATGTTGTTATTTGACATATAATCCTTTGGAGGCATTCTACAAACATCAATGATGACTTTGAGCATCTATCAACTAGTTAAGCAACCTAGCTAAGTGCTTAATCATCATAATATTTTATGTATAATCAGTCATATTTTGATCAATATGCTTATCCTCTACCTCAACATCATAATTATTAGGAAAATAATATTTATGTGATCCCCCCAAGTTGCCCTAAATATCCTATCAAACCTATCATAACCCTTGTCCTCCTTTTACCATTGCATATGACCAAGGTCAGCCTCCTTTGCATTCAAATCAATCCTCTACTTCCCCTTGTCAAGACCAAGATTACCCTATTACATCCCTGTCATGAGTCAAGAAAGTATTATCAATTTATATTGAGTTGATGAGGAAGATTGGTAAGGGTTTAGATTTGTCTCCAGTTATCCCTATCCATGTTCTACAAAAAGCAAAGAGTGTTTTTTAGTTAGTTAAGAATAGATGGTTAGTTTGTGAGAGAGAACAATGGTCACCTTTTAAGAATGAAGATATAGTAATGATAAGAAACATGGTCCAAAATTTAGATAGTATGATAATATATTATGAAGGGAAGTAGGCTCATTTAGACTAGCCTTATGTTCCCTCCCCCTTCAAGAGCCTCAAGATCAACCTTCAAGAGTCCCTGATTAGCCCCCTAGTTAACCTTGTCAAAATCCATCCTTGTCAAAACTCAGAGATGAAATATTGGACCAAGGAAGAAAAATCATGAAAATTAAGGAGGGGGTCAAGCTTGGACAATATTTCCATATTCAAGCCATGGAAGAGATAAATATCTTCTTGCAAGAGTTCTATAATGTATGGGCATCTATTGAAGAAGCTGACTACCCACATGTTGAGAAGCAAGAGATGAAAGGATGGGTAGTGTCCATTGAAGAAGTGTTAGAGAAATGGGAGGAGTATGTCAAGCTTGAGCCAATCAATTTTCCCTTTCCTACCCTTATGCCCATTCCCACTTAAGAACATGAAGTCATCCCATCATGGATCTTCTCCAAAAATTTTGACCCTAGATATGTCATGCCCTCACTTTTAAATCCACCCTCTACTATAGCCATTCTAAAAGAATAAAAGGTGCCTAATATCTATTCATTTCCCTCATGGAAATTAGTTTAGAAAGGTACAAATAAGGAGGAGGTGTTGGTTGGGGTAGTCTAAGAACTAGTTATAGTAGAGGAAAGCTTAGTTGTGCAAGAAATGAATAAAGCAACCATAGCTCAACTTAATAGGCTTGGTGTACAAGAGTTTCAAGACTCTCTCTCCTTTCCTTGATAGCTACATAAAAGATATTTCAAAGTCCTTAGTTGGAAGGATACTCTCCTATGCTACAAGCAAGGTGAACTTATCCACCCTCCCACCATCTTCCTCATGAAGGAAGAACCTATTTTCCAAAGGATAGAGGAGGAGCTTGCAGTCATAGATGAGCCTAAAGAGGAAAACACAAATGAATATGATGAAGAGATCATGATAAGTAGTCCACTTCATCCAAAAGGGGAATATTTAGGTTTTGACTAGCCTTCTTGGCATGGTTTTGACATTAATAAACTGGGCCCTATTTAGGATAACCATCAAGATGAAAATAGAGTAGATTTTGAATGGACTACTGAAGGTCCATTCTACATAGATCAAGAAGAGGATTAATACTATGTATCTGAGGTGGGTATACTTCAAGACGAGGTTCCAAATAAAGATAGCCTTGATAGTTTGGAATAAGAGGAAATCAGATTAGAGCATAAAGTTAACCAAGAAAGTGTAATGTTTTGGACCTTGGATGGTCAGATCAACCCTCATTTATAGTTGAAGATCAAGATGAAACTTTAAATGAGGTTTATTAATAATACATCTCAAGTGCTCGAGTGATATAGTTTGATGAGCATACCAATAAAGAGCACCAAAAGCATGATGAATTAGACCTTTATTTCAAAGATGAACATCCCCCCTCTTTAGAGGAAGAAGACCAATCTAGTTGTTATAGATTGAGTCTTGATGAGGTCGAGATTGGAATCTATGAATATGACCAAAAGGAGGTTGCCTTCTAAGATGAAATTGAATATTTTTGTTCAAGCTTGAATGACACACCTATACCTTTATATAAGTAGATCTAAGAAGTAGCTAGTCAAAATGTGTAATTTGAACATGATCCTAGTGAGTCATTAGAGGTTGAAATTGAAACTCTAGTCATATTGGAAGACTTGTTTAAGGTCATAGAAGTAGTTTGCATTCCTCTTCAAGGAAATTATGATTTTATTGTGTCTGAGGAGTATAATTATGGGGCATCAAAATATAGGAGTCATGCAAAATCTGACTACTCAATGTTCATACTAACAAAAGGATGCCATATTAGGTACTTGGCTCATTTAGAGGATGACAAAGAGGAGCCATCACATGTTATTCATTTAGAGTAAAAAATTGAGCCATCAAATGATAAGGTTAAAGATGATTCTATAATCAAATATGAGGTAGGCCTTGAATAAATGGGCTAGTGTGTCTATATTGGAGACATGTTTATTCCATTTCATCTACTTGAGAGCATGCCAAAAGGATCAATAGCTAGAGATCTCAACTCAAATATCATGATCTCTGAAAATCAAGGTATTTTTCATCCTATTTTATCATAATTAAATGACACTCAATGTTTTCCATTTGACCTAGGTGGAAGATACTAGTAAATTATAACCTTGTACATATTAGAGTAGTTTTCATGATTTTTTTGAAGTGTCTTTGTGCACATTTTTTTTAATAGGTTAGTTTTTTTACTTCATGAAAGTGCCTATGTGCACCTATCTTTTCTTTTATTGTTGTTTTTTTGTCCTTGTTGCTTCAATAGGAAGTTTTGGAAAGGGTCAGCCTTGTATCTAGTTTTAGACTAGCTCAGTTGCAGAGGCTAATGACTCCATGCCCAATGAACTAGATAAGTCAAGTGGTATAGTTTCTCAATCATATTAGGCATGCTTCCCTACAAATTTCCATATATGTTGGCCAATTTTGGCCCATATACCAATCTTTTTTCTAGATGGATAAGTTGAGCAGAGTTCCAAAACTTTGAAGGTCAAGCAATAGTTTTGTGAACAAGTCTAGAAGGGCCTACATGATTTCAAAAGATCTAGGTACAAAACCTTTATTTTTGATAAGTCTTTACTTGGTATATTTATTTTGGTATTTTTTTTCCAAGTTCAAAATCTTTCAGGACCCTTATTTGGCTAAGTATTGAATATTTTTTTGGACAATTATTTTGAGACAATTTTTGAAGGCATGAATTCTCTCAGACATTTTATCTGAAGTAAAAGATGAATACAAAGTTTTTGAAGACCTATTTATTTCAAATAAATTATTTTCATCAAAAAGGGCTAAGTGTTATTTCTTTTGAGACATTTGATTCAGGTCTTTTAGGCTAAGCATCGAGAATTGTTTCAGACATTTTATCCAAAATAAAAGGCTCAAAGGATCATTTTCTTAGAAAGTATACCAAACAAAAAGCTTGAAGGGTATTTTTCAACCAAAGTGGTCCATTCAAAACCTTGAAGGGATTTTCTTCACCAAAAGGTCCAAAGCAAAAGTTCCAAAGGATCACTTTTACAACAAAGTGTCCAAAACACTCTTTTCAAAGGGTACTTTTCTTCACCAAAAAGTCTAATACAGAATTTTCAAAGGGTGATTTTCAATAAAAATGGACCAAAACAAAAATTTTGACAAAAGTTATAAGGGCACAATTTTATTTTGAGAAAATTATTTCCAAAATTTGGCTAAGGTATGATTTCTTTTGAGGAAAATGTTCCACAAAAATTTCCTCAAGGACTCTTTTTCTTTTGGAAAAATTGTTTCGGTAAAGTCGATCTAGTAGGTCCAAGATGGTCCCACAAATGTCAATTTTAGGCTACAAAAAATATCCATTTGAATTCAAAAGGTCCAGGATGGCCCCAAAAATGTCAAAATTCAATCACAACAAATAACTATTGGTATTCAAATATCCCATGATAGGCACGTAGATGTCAAGTTTGGGCCCTTGTAAGTAAATGTTTCAATTTAAAAATATAAGGGCATTCACGTAGATGTCAAATTCAGTCCTCAAAAAGTAGCTATTGGCATTCAAAAAACTATAAAAGGGTCCTTAAATAAATACAAGCCTAATAAGTATATAGATTTTGGGAATCTAGATCAAATATAATGATGAGAAGTGATTAACAAGTCATTAGGTTTAGTTAGATCTAATGGATCATATTTGATCATATAAAGGTAGATCAACAACATGTGAGAAAAGTCAAATAGTTAATGAGCTAAAAATATGACACATTGCATAAGTGTGGGAGTAGATAGACTGGCAAGCAGATACAAGGACCAAATGCATAGGTACTAAGTGTCAATTGCACATAATCCTAGAAATAGATCTAACAACATGCATTCAACCTATCAAAGAGATTCGATGGTGCAAATGAGGGTCAAGGTCAATGTAGCTTGAGTTGGTTTTTTGACAACCAATGAATAAAAGATCGAGATACGTCATTTTTGAATAAAGTTGATTGAGCAATTTGACTCAGGTAAAGCAAATGAATAGACTCAAGATCATGGAAAATACATGGAACCAAGCTCGATCTCGACCCAAGCTAAACTAGGATAAATAATGACCAAGAATTGCTAGTAGAGCTCCATAGAGGTAAGATAGGTCTTTTAGAGATAATATAATCCAAAAAGGTGGTAATTATTATAAAAAGGGACCAGGCATCAAGCAGAGTGCCATTTATATAGACTATAGGAAAAACAATAATCCTAGATTGGTTTTCCTCTATAGTAGACCTAGGTCTAGTTTTCAAATCAAGGGGCAGCTATGTGTAATCAATGAAGGAACGTCTTAAGCTATGTTGTCGATAGATAGCCACCCAAAATAAACATAACCAAAGCTTAGTTAGGTTCATAGATACGAGAATTTTTTCCTTATACATAGTTAGTTAAGTATAATATGGCATGAAGATCAAAGATAAAGATCTGGTGGTTAGAGAAACAACACCTCATTTATTGTTCTCAAAACATGTTTCCTCTTCTCTCTTCTCCCCTTCTCCTATATTATCCCATTTTCTTCTCCTTAAAAAGGTTCCCAAATTTTAAGACCTTTTCATGCTTTGGGAGATGGATACTCATTGATATGTTTATAAAAATGTGTTCATTTGACTAGATATACCCTATCAAAATATTGTAAGAACTACCTCTTGATGTAATGAGATGATTTCTTTACTTATCTCTTTTCTTTGATTAGTGTTTTAGTATGCTTGTGCTTGGTGGATTTTTGAAGGAGATTCTTTCTATTCCATTAGACTTATGCTCACCTCTTTAAATTATTTTCAAGCTCTTGTAGGTTTGGATTAGTGTTCTACCTAAACCTCTTCCAATGTGTTAACTTGATCTTTAGATCATGCAAACCATAGTTTTCTTATGATTGATCTAGTTGGGTCCAAGCATAGATGAGTGTTCATTTAAATTTGGTGAATCACTTGGTTAACTTTTTTAGGATTCATTTTCCTTCTCTAACCCTTTTCCTTATGAATCATTAGTCTATCTATAGTTTTAGGTGAGCATCAAAGAGGAATCCTGCCTACTCTAGAGGATCAACCTTAGCATAGCTTACCCATAGTCTAGGGTTGTCCTAATATTATAGCTTAGTTCGAGAGAACCTGAAGAACCCTCTCTAAGGGTCAAAATTAAGCCTATAATAGGAACTTTCAATTCAATTTAAAAATATATTCCCTTATACAATTTTGGATAAAAATCCATGCATTACCATTTAAATATTAGAACAACAACATTATCATCATCATTATTATTATTATTATTATTATTATTATTATTATTATTATTATTATTATTATTATTATTAATGTTGTGGGGAAGTTTGTTTCTCTTGATCTTAAATTAAAGAACCTGCATTCAACTATTTATTTAAGATTGAAATTTATCACTAATATTTGGGAACCATTAGTAATTCACATTTAATTATAGTTTGGGTGAGTTTTCTTTACGTAGAAAGTGGATTAGGAATATTTTTTTATGAGATATTTTAGGTGTCAATTGGTGAATCACATTGTGAAAAATTTCCCCCTTAATACTTATCATTTTAATTTGAATTATCGTAGAGAAAAAGGGCATTAAAATAGGTGTAATAAGAATCAAGGGCCTAAAAGGAGAGCTAACATCCAGAATGGTAAGGTGACTATAAATAATATCACACAAAAAAATTGGTTGAAGAAATGTATTTATTAGGGAAGGTTACTACAAAATATGGATAGAATAACTACCTCAAGATAAGAGTGGGAAGTGATTTTAGATATTGTTTGTAAAAATGTTTTTCAATAATATTTGATTAAGGTAGAATCTCAGATGGTGAAAGGTGTTTTATAAGCATATGAGGTGGATATTGTGGTTGATATTGTTGAGATGGTGGTTTCTAAGGTGGGTTTATATATGGTTAAATATCCATAAGTGTCAATAGGATATTTTATATACATTACTATAATATCCTTTTAATCTCATGTTACTCCAAATGATAGAATTAAGAGATATGTCAAATTTTAATTAAATAAGGGAATAATTCTTCACTAATTCCAATTCATTTCAGGTAGAGGAGGATATTGGGATTATGAGAAAGGTTAACAACATGGTTTTTAATGAAGTTTTTAATTTATTTAATGTTATGTAAGTGTAATAATTAATTTTTGGGGTCCTTGAAAATGAGGGAGATCTTAGTATTTTACACTATGGTAACAAAGTTTACTGTATTTTGGAAGTAAAGGAAATGTTAGATTAGTTAGCTCAGAAGAGGGTATGACTAAGGTTATTAAAAATATTACAATAAATTATTTTGAAAATGTTGTGGAAGAGTTTAATGTAAAATAAGATATCCTAGAATGAGTTGTGGAAGATGGTATTGTTAACACTGAAGAGGAAACTTTAGAATTTGATGTGAACTTTATAGATGCAGTGGCTAAGGATTAGGTAGAAAATCAAGAATTGGAGGTCACTAATGGGATTATTTCATAATATAAGATTAAAAATTTATTTCAATTTGTGGTCAAAATATAGGCTTCTTGAAATAATCCCTTCAAAGATATTTGAGGTGACCTAGAAAATGAGGATGAAATTAAGAGTGGTATGAATATTATGGAGTTCAATCTAGATCATTTTTTAATGCAATAAAGTAAATCACTATAAATAAAATATGTTATAGGAAGACTAAAGTCTAATGTTTGATAGAGGATTTATTTTAAAGAACCCTTATATTATAAAATGTAACCTAATTATTTAATCCTATGAGGGATGGGGAAGGTCCCCCAATTATTGAGATAGTAGTTTCTTAAAATGTTAGGGGCATGAATGATACTAATAAGTTGCATCTTGTGAAACACCAACTTGATGTATGAGAACCATATATTGCATTAATATAGGAAACTAAGTAAACTAAGGAAAATATTGAAGAGTTACTTGTTTTAAAATGGAATTTTGGAAAGGTTGTGCAAATAGTGTTGTAAGTAATTTGGATGGTTTGAAATGTTACTTTGGTAAAAGGGGTTTTTATTTTTAAATGGATCAATTGGTTGGCTTGTGAGTTATAATGTTATAGGTAAAATATTTCATGATTTATTATAAATGTTTATGGTCCAAATATTTTTTCACAAAAATAGGAGACATGACTAGAAATTACAAATGTGTAGGATAAATTTAAAGATAAGAAAATAATTGTGGGTATATATTCTAATTTTGTTCTTAGTGCTAATGATAAAAGGGGTGGAAGTTAAAAATAATATCAATATGATAAGTATTTTTAGGAATTTGTATCTTCCAATTCCTTATTTTATTTACTCTAAAATATGGTAAATTTACTTGGACAAACTAGATGAAAGGGTTCAATAATATTGTTGAACATCTTGACATAGTTATGATTTCTTCTAGCTAGTTGCAAGCAAATTAAATTATTGAATCTTCAATTTTCAATGTTTATAATTTCAGTCACACTCTTATATATTTTTCTATCAAGATTAATAGGGTGTTGAATTATTCACCTTCAAATTTGAATTCATTTGGATAAGACATCCATATTTTAAATACCAAATAAAGGTTGTTGGAAAAGTTTTGATCCCGATCATGGTCCTTTGATGTTAGGATTTTCCTAAAAATCAATATTATTGAAAGAAAATTTAAGAGAGTGGATTATGAGAGTGTTTGGTAATATTTTTAATGAAAAAAATAGTTTGTAGGTTGAGCTAGAATAATTGAATTAAATTAATCAATCCTCTTTTATGACTAAAGAATGTCTTCCAAAATAAGAGGAGCTACTGGGAAAACTCCATGCAATTTAATTAGGGGAAGAGATTTCATGGAAATAAAAATTAAGGAGTCATATATTATTGAGAATGATAATAATAATAATTTTTTCCATCAATCAACTATGTCAAGGAGGCATGCAAATAAATTTTGTAAAATCAAGGATAGAATTGGATTGATCCTAAAAGAACCACATGAGGTTAAAAAACAAGTTGTTGATTTTTTATTAAATAAGAGGATAGAGAGGAAATATTTATGGATAGGTTTTTGTAACCCATATAAATCATAATTTCTGTTGGGATAAATAACAAAAGCACACAATTGATTACCAAGCAAATTAACATGCGGAATTAACCAGAATCACAAGTAACTAGAATTCAGAAATAACACAGAATATGAGAGACAATACACAACTTGTATTAATACTCATACAAAAAAGAATACAATAAAGAAGATGCCACTTCTTCTCCACCACCTCTTCAGAGGCTTCCCACACCTCAAGTGAACAGTAATTCTCTCCTCAAAGCTCTCTCTCTTAGGTCCCAACACACAACTCAAACACAGAGTTGGTGTTCACCTCCAACCAGTCAGTATCCACTACTGCCAGTTCTCCAGTGCTCCACGCACACCACAAGTGCTCCACGCACTCCACAAGTACTCAACATACTTCAAGTAGATCTCCCATGAACCTACAACAACCTGCAACTCAACATACCATACTTATGGAAGGGACTGCCTTGCCTTCCTCTTAGCTCTCCATGTACTCCATGTACATCACAATGAGTACATACCGTACTCCAAGTAGATCCTGCCTGATCCTGCTCCCTGTTATGTTGTTGTCCTCTCTGATCTTGCACACCTGCAAATCAATCTGGTTCTACACACCTGTGAACCTTGACCTTGCACACACATACACCTGAGATCAATGATCTTACTTACCATGTAGATCTCCTATATAGGCCATGCTCACCTGATGACCAAGATCATACATACATGAAGAACCCTGCTGATTCTCCAATCCAGCACCCACACTTGGTATTGTGGCACTAGGAGGAACACACCATTGCTCACCTCTCTCTAAAGGAGCTTAATTGCTCTCTTACTTTCTAACACAAGTTTACAATACAACCCATGAGTCTATTATATAGATCTCATACAAACAATAATTAGACATCTAATTACAATAATTAAATCGGCAGCTCTCAGTCTAAAATTGGCTCTCAACATGCAAACACTTGGTTCATTAGCTAACTTCCCGTAACATCCACAGTCTGAACCACACAGGTGACCGACGTTGGTCCCTGTCTGTCTGGAGGTGACCGACGTTGGCCATTCCTTGACTGACATCGGTTGCTTCTCTTCACTATCCTGCCGACGTTGGCTGATCAGACTGATGCCGATTGCTCTACAACTCAACAACCTTCAAAAACCTCCTCTCTTGTTTGCATCAGTGAAGATTTTAGCTCCACAACCTAACAATCTCCCACTTGGAGATAAATAGCTGCATTGTACCTGTACCTATACTCCATTTAATCTATTTCCTAGCTTGTATCCCTCTTCAAGATCAATCCTGAAGACAACCCACCATGCAACCTGTGGTGCACCTCCTATCATCCGAGTAACCTGCCACATCCAAACCTACAAACCCATGTAGTGAAGTCTTGACCCTGCATGTATACCTACTGCTGGTCCCTCTCAAATCCCTGAGAACCCACTTCCCTGAATTGGCTCCTAACTCTCTGACAATGCCCACTGCATGGGCAAACTCAGGTATATGCTAGACCTCATGTGATTTTGGACACTGTACCTGTCTAGCCCTTAGTGTGCTCCAGCTCTACATCTTGAACCTCACCAACACTTGATTCACATCAGCTCCCACTAGAGACAAAATCAACCTGTGATCTCCATGTCTCCCATGCCGAAGAATTTTGTTGCTCCAAATTCCTCATGACATGCCACTGAACTAATCTTACCCTTAGCTCAGCAAAACCATGTATGTCTAAACCTACACCAAGCTCATCCTCCACATACAGTAACAAGATAATGTTGCGACCATCATCCACCTGTTAAGACAAACACAGTGGTTATACTGACATTGACTAAAGCCCTACTTTGTCATCCCCCTGGTACCACCTATCAGTCCTGTCCCACTGTCCTGCAGCTTCCTCAAGACCATATGCTTGGTCTTCCATCTCACATGTCCGTTCTCTCTATTCTTCAACTAAGGTATCCATTTGTCTCTATGCTTTCATACCTGCTGGCAACCCTACCAAGTCTTCGCTTGGTTCTGCATCAAATTCCTGCCACGCTCCCACTGTTTCATGGATCCTTCCTGCTCTGCAGTCAGCAACTAGTATAAAGAAGAGGAAAAACAAATTTGAGGCCTACTTATGTCTTCAGTCCTCCATATGGGTGTTTGAGACTCCTTGACAGCGTGCTGTCCACCCAAAATCTGTTACAGTGACCAACCTCAGTCACTACATATTCTACATCCAACTGACGTTGGTTCCCATGCGCCTGTCCCTGACTACCGACACTGCCAACGTCAGTGTCCCTATTGCGAACTTCAATCCTCCTGGCTGACGTCAGTCTTACCTATTGCCGACGTCGGTCCACCTAACCAACGTTGGTCTTACCCTGCCTGACATCACTGGCTTCGGTCTGCACATGACCGACATCGGCACCTGTTTGTTCAATGCTGGTTCCTCTTGACTGATGCTGATACCTATGTTTGCCTGTGAGTGATGACTTTTTACCCACGAGCTCCTTTGAATCAAAACCCATGTCCAAAATGCCCTACTTAGAAGTATCCAGCCTCATCCACTAAACTCTGTCCATCATCTCCTCCAAGAACACCAAGGCTTTCTAGTTCTTAAGCCTGTCAAATATGTCTGTCTTCTGCTTAAGAACATGCATCTCCTTCCTGCTCATGTGACCAAGCCTATGAAACCACGTCTCTGCAACAGAAGAAGAATCATTAATATAAACAAGTAGATAAAGAGTACCTATTTTCTTACCACTAGCTAATTTAAGTGTATCCACTGTGAGAGTTCTTGTGCATCTCTCATCACCCAACCTTTCTGAATAAATTAGCCACATCTCCAAACCTGGGACCTGCATGACCTCCTTCAACACCCGTGTGTTGGCCACCTAAAATTTTAGCTTCACTTCCCATTTGCCAATTCTTTGGCAAGGCTCACCAGCTCCTCTCCCTGGGGCTGCATGGAAAGAGGCAACAAAATCTATTGTCCAAGATTTAACTTTATCTAAGAAACCTCCCAGAGCATCCTATGCAACAACACCTACAACATCTGCATCTTCAGTTCCTTCATGCTAATATGCTACCAACCAACAATATTCTTTTTCCTAATCTTTCTTTCCATAGGACCATAAGTGACCATCTATGCTTTTCAACTCCTCCATTCTTAGCTTACTTTCATCTGCCATTGCTCTACTCCCACTCAATCAGAAACCCCTGAGAGTGAACTGTAACCAAACACAAAACCTGCTCCCTGCAACCTTAGCTCTAATACCACTTGTTGGGATAAATAATGAAAGCACACAATTGATTACCAAGCAACTTAACATGCAGAATTAACCAGAATCACAAGTAACTAGAATTCAGAAATAACACAGAATATGAGAGACAATACACAACTTGTATTAATACTCATACATAAAAGAATACAATAAAGAAGATGCCACTTCTTCTCCACCACCTCTTCAGAGGATTCCCATACCTCAAGTGAACAGTAATTCTCTCCTCAAAGCTCTCTCTCTTAGGTCCCAACACACAACTCAAACACAGAGTTGGTGTTCACCTCTAACCTTTCAGTATCCACTACTGCCAGTTCTCCAGTGCTCCACGCACACCACAAGTGCTCCACACACTCCACAAGTACTCAACATACTTCAAGTAGATCTCCCATGAACCTGTAACAACCTGTAACTCAACATACCATACTTATGGAAGGGACTGCCTTGCCTTCCTCTTAGCTCTCCATGTACTCCACGTACATCACAATGAGTATATACCATACTCCAAGTAGATCCTGCCTGATCCTGCTCCCTGTTATGTTACTGTCCTCTCTGATCTTGCACACCTACAAATCAATCTGGTTCTATACACCTGTGAAACTTGACCTTGCACACACATACACCTGCAGATCAATGATCTTACTTACCATGTAGATCTCTTATATAGGCCATGCTCACCTGATGACCAAGATCATACATACATGAAGAACCCTGTTGATTCTCCAATCCAGCACCCACACTTGGTACGGTGGCACTAGGAGGAACACACCATTGCTCACCTCTCTCTAAAGGAGCTTAATTGCTCTCTTACTCTCTAGCATAAGTTTACAATACAACCCATGAGTCTATTATATAGATATCATCCAAACAATAATTAGACATCTAATTACAATAATTAGATCCGCAGCTCTCAGTCTAAAATTGGCTCTCAACATGCAAACACTTGGTTCATTAGCTAACTACCCGTAACATCTGTAATCTGAACCACACAAGCGATCGACGTCGGCTGATCCCTGACCGACGTCAGTTGCTTCTCTTCACTATCCTATCAACGTCAGCTAATCAGACTGACACCGGTTGCTCTACAACTCAGTAACCTTCAGCAACATCCTCTCTTATTTGCATTAGTGAAGCTTTTAGCTCCACAACCTAACAATCTCCCACTTGGAGATAAATAGTTGCACTGTACCTATACATGTACTCTATCTAATCTATTTTCTGGCTTGTATCCCTCTTCAAGATCAATCCTGAAGACAACCCACCACGCAACTTATGGTGCACCTCCTGTCATCCGAGTAACCTACCACATCCGAACCTATAAACCCATGTAGTGATGTCTTGACCCTGCATGTATACATGCTGCTGGTCCCTCTCAAATCCCTGAGAACCCACTTCCCTGAATTGACTCCTAACTCTCTGACAATGCCCACTGCATGGGCAAACTCAGGTCTATGCCAGACCTCATGTGATTTCAGACACTATACCTGTCCAGCCCTTAGTGTGCTCCGGCTTTGCATCCTGAACCTCACCAACACTTGATTCACATCAGCTCC
The DNA here is from genome assembly GCA_037957365.1 of Torreya grandis. Classification (NCBI taxonomy): domain Eukaryota; kingdom Viridiplantae; phylum Streptophyta; class Pinopsida; order Cupressales; family Taxaceae; genus Torreya; species Torreya grandis. Next base: position 227,528 of record JARHVA010009635.1, read on the forward strand.
CACTAGAGACAAAATCAACCTGTGATCTCCATGTCTCCCATTCCGAAGAATTTCACTGCTCCAAATTCCTCATGACATGCCATTGAACTAATCTTACCCTTAGCTCAGCAAAACCCTGTATGTCTGAACCTACACCAAGCTCATCCTCCACATACAGTAACAAGATAATGTTGTGACCATCATCCACCTGGTAAGACAAACATATTGGTTATACTGACATTGACTAAAGCCCTACTTTGTCATCCCTGTGGTACCACCTGTCAGTCCTATCCCACTGTCCTGTAGCTTCTTCAAGACCATATGCCTGGTCTTTCATCTCACATGTCCATTCTCTCTATTCTTAAACTAAGGTATCCATTCATCTCTGTGCTTTCATACCTGCTGGCAACCCTACCAAGTCTCTGCTTGGTTCTACATCAAATTCCTGCCACGCTCCCACTATTTCCTGGATCCTTCCTGCTCTGCAGTCAACAACTAGTATAAAGAAGAGGAACAATGAATTTGAGGCCTACTTACATCTTCAGTCCTCCAAATGGGTGTTTGAGGCTCCTTGACAGCGTGCTATCCACCCAAAATCCATTACAGTGACCAACCTCGGTCACTACACAGTCTGCATCCGACTGACGTCAGTTCCCATGCGCCTGTCCCTGACTACCAACACTACCGACGTCGGTGTCCCTATTGCCGACTTTGGTCCTCCTGACCAATGTTAGTCTTACCTATTGCCAACATCGGTCCACCTAACTGACGTCGGTCTTACCCTGCCTGACATCACTGGCTTTGGTCTGCACATGACTGACATCGACACCTGTCTGTTCGATGTTGGTTCCTCCTGACTGACACCGGTACCTGTGTTCACCTGTGAGTGATGATTTTTTACCCATGAGCTCCTTTCAATCAAAACCCATGTCCAAACTGCCCTGCTCAGAAGTATCCAGCCTCATCCACTGAACTATATCCGTCATCTCCTCCAAGAACACCAAGGCTTTCTAGTTATTAAGCCTGTCAAATATGTCTGTCTTCCACTTAAGAACATGCATCTCATTCCTGCTCATGTGAACAAGCCTACGAAGCCACATCTTTGCAACAGAAGAAGAATCAGTAATATAAACAAGTAGATAAAGAGTACCTATTTTCTTACCACCAGCTAATTCAAGTGTATCCGCTATGAGAGTTCTTGTGCATCTCTCATCACCCAACATTTCTGAAGAAATTAGCCACATCTCCAAACCTGGGACCTGCATGACCTCCTTCAACACCCGTGTGTTGGCTGCCTATAATTTCAGCTTCACTTCCCCTTTGCCAATTATTTGGCAAGGCTCACCAGCTCCTCTCCCTGGGGCTACATGGAAAGAGGCAATAGAATCTATTGTCCAAGATTCAACTTTATCCAAGAAACCTCCCAGAGCATCCTATGCAACAACACCTGCAACATCTACATCTTCAGTTCCTTCATGCTGATCTGCTACCAACCAACAATATTCTTTTTCCTGCTTTTTCTTTCCATAGGACCGTAAGTGACCATCTGTGCTTTTTAACTCCTCCATTCTTAGCTTAATTTCATCTGCCATTGCTCTACTCCCACTCAATCAAAAACCCCTGAGAGTGACTTATAACCAAACACAAAACTTGCTCCCTGCAACCTTAGCTCTGATACCACTTGTTGGGATAAATAACAGAAGCACACAATTGATTACCAAGCAACTTAACATGCAAAATTAACCAGAATCACAAGTAACTAGAATTTAGAAATAACACAGAATATGAGAGACAATACACAACTTGTATTAATACTCATACATAAAAGAATAAAATAAAGAAGATGCCACTTCTTCTCCACCACCTCTTTAGAGGCTTCCCACACCTCAAGTGAATAGTAATTCTCTCCTCAAAGCTCTCTCTCTTAGGTCCCAACACACAACTCAAACACAGAGTTGGTGTTCACCTCTAACCAGTCAGTATCCACTACTGCTAGTTCTCCAGTGCTCCACGCACACCACAAGTGCTCCATGCACTCCACAAGTACTCAACATACTTCAAGTAGATCTCCCATGAACCTGCAACAACCTACAACTCAACAGACCATACTTATGGAAGGGACTGCCTTGCCTTCCTCTTAGCTCTCCATGTACTCCATGTACATCACAATGAGTACATACCATACTCTAAGTAGATCCTGCCTGATCCTACTCCATGTTGTGTTGTTGTCCTCTCTGATCTTACACACCTGCAAATCAATCTAGTTCTACACACTTGTGAACCTTGACCTTGCACACACATACACCTGCAGATCAATGATCTTACTTACCATGTAGATCTCCTATATAGGCCATGCTCACCTGATGACCAAGATCATACATACATGAAGAACCCTACTGATTCTCCAATCCAACACCCACACTTGGTACTGTGGCACTAAGAGGAACACACCATTTCTCACCTCTCTCTGAAGGAGCTTAATTTCTCTCTTACTCTCTAGCACAAGTTTACAATACAACCCATGATTCTATTATATAGATCTCATCCAAACAATAATTAGACATCTAATTACAATAATTAGATCCATAGCTCTCAGTCTAAAATTGGCTCTCAACATGCAAACACTTGGTTTGTTAGCTAACTGCCCGTAACATCCACAGTCCGAACCACACAGGTGACCGATATCGGTCCCTGTCTGCTTGGAGGTGACCGACGTCAGCCGATCCCTAACCGATGTCGGTTGCTTCTCTTCACTATCCTACCGATGTCGGCTGATCAGACCGACGCTGATTGCTTTGCAACTCAGCAACCTTCAGCAACCTCCTCTCCTATTTGCATTAGTGAAGCGTTTAGCTCCACAACCTAACAATTTCATCATGAAAAAATGAGGATTTAATGAAACCATTTTTTAGGAAGAAGTTAAGGTTGTTCATTATCTAATGGAGATGTCTAAAGCGTTGAGACTAGATGACTTCCTAACCGATGTTTAAACAATTTTAGGATATTTTTGGGAAAGGTTTAATATGTGTGGTAAATGAATCTAGTGAGTTAAATTAGGGTTTAAGGGATATAATATGTAATTTTATCTCTCTCACCCTTAAAAAACAAAATCCAACTACTTTTATGAAGTTTAGACCAATCTCTCTTTGCAATACAATTTATGAAATAATTTCAAAGGTAATAGTTTAAATAAATAAATCATTGATTCTTTTGATAATTTACGTTGAGTAAGGGATTTTTTTAGTGAAATACATATCTTGGATGGGGTTATCATTGTTGACCATTTTTGTGCCCCAAACCAAAAATTTCAACACTTATAATTCAAAACTTAACCCATAAAGCTTCTTAACTTTGTTGATAGACATATTAGCCTTGTGATGCATTAAATGGTATTTTTGAGGTCTTATTAGCATTTTTTAAGTTTTCATTGTATTTGATAAAGGTTGTTTATAAAATTATCATGTGGTAGTATGTTATGAGTCATAGGATGATGCATTAGGCTTTTAGGAAGGTGTGATAGAAGTGAGAGAAAATAAATCAAGTGTATATAGTGGTCTATAGTGGCATATATCATGCTTAGAAAATTTTAAGGTAACTTATCATATTTTAAAGGTTTTTGGAGAAGTTAAGATTTGTATTTCTCATAGTTTCCTTACTATTTCAGGTCTCTCCTTGAGTCACACCCTTGTGGTAATAGAGAAGCATATTTAGGATGTCATATGAGGTTATTTTAAGAGGTTTAATCATGTCAAGTAAGTTAATGAGTCACAATTTATGTTTTTATATCATACTCTAAAGCTTCTAGTCAAATGATTTATTTCTACGCCTTAACTAATGCATCAAAGATCTAGTGAAGTCAGTACATGTGATCAAGTGGAAGAGATAGGAATGAAATTTTATTTGTGAATTAAAAAAAAACATTTTATAATATTATTAATGTAGGTATAAGTGATAAAATGCCACATTTTGGAGTGGTAATGTTTCTTATAGGTTCCTTGTTTATCTAAAAAGCATTTTTAAGAAGAATCATGAGGTATGAGAGCAGATAATATATTTTTTTATATAATTTAATTAATGGGAGGTGCCCCTCTACCTCCCTTAGGTCTAAAACATGCTTGGTTGGGAAAGGAGAGGTCAAATCAAGTCAAATATGTACCTAGTTTTCTCTTGGGTCTCTTGGTAGCCTCACAAAGGATAGTTTCGTATGCTTTGTCTATATAGAGGATAAAGAGTTGGGTCCTAATTTTTTTATATAGGAAGGGGTCATAATAAAATTAATATTCATGGAATTGGTTTTAATATTGAATCCCCTAGATATATGAAAAATAATTAAGAGACTAAGGGGTCAAAAATTACCTATAATCCCCACTAGCTCAATTTTTCATCTTCTCCGGTAGCTCTAAGATTGGTTGATACATTGTGGTGATATAAGAAAATTTTCCACATCCCTAAGGACCTATATAGTACCTAATATTCATGAAATTAACCATGTATTAGACTTAAAATACCAAAAAAACACCATGTTTGAATGGTGTTGAGAGTTGCAAGTAGGGTCGTTAAAGGTAAAGGATGTTTTCATACATGAAGATGATGGTTGTCATTTAATAAATTTTTTATTTCACATTATATAACTCCATAAATATCTTATAAATCATCATCTGAGCATAAACAGATCAAACATGAAAGGAATGTAAAGTTACAAGTTTGTAGGTGTCAAAAAGATAAAGTTTCTACCAGGTATGATGCTTTTAAAAGAGTTTTTCAGATTGGAATAAAAATAAAAACCTATGGTACACATTGGTACTAACCTCTCATACTTTATCCATACCTCCTCAATTTCCATAGAGTCTAAAATCCCTCACAAGTATGGTACTTATTCCAGATTACAAGTAATAGTTCATCAATAACATTGGTTTGGACCTCTCATAGGGTTTTCAAGGGATTACAAGCAACATAGGGGTGGATGATATCTTGAGTGTATTGGAGAATTTTTTGTCACTCCAATGTTTCTAATAAAATAAGGTGATGAAATCATGGTACAAAAAGACTCCTAAATAGGCTTCAGTAGGATATGTTAGTATATAATTTAAAGAACCTTGGTAGAGAGGTAAAGTAAATTTGATGGGTTTAAAGACACCTAAGGGGGTATGATGATCACTAAAATATCAATCCATAAGACTTTAAATAGATCCAAGGTGTCAATAATAAGGGCATAGGGTAGATCAAGGTGAGCTTGATGATCTACAATACCACTTGTCACTCTTAGAAATAAGAATAGGTAGTTGCATTATGAGGTTTATGAGTCATCCAATAAGAATAAGAGTTACTCTACACCAAATTAATTAAATAAGATACCACTCTAGGTGTACACATGTTGACAAAGGATTACATAATTTCCCACCTACAAACATTCTTTTTCAGACACTTGGTATAAGTCTCTACAATGTTATCTCTCTCACTCTCTCTCTCACTCTCTTCTATATATACAACCTTGTTTGGAATTTATAAGGATCCTCACACCATGATTATGGTGAATCCCTGCTCTTTTATATTGCCTCTATTTTATATATAGCTTATTTTACCTTATTTCGTGGCTACATGTAGTGTCAATAGTTAAGTGATTGATGGAATCAAGTGTAAACTCAGCTCACCTTAGTTTATTGTCATGTTATTATTGACTCCATGTAATTTAGATCAGTGTTTTAGGTTGTAGAGAGTGTCATTAGGGGTCACTTTTGGATTATAAGTGGAAATAATATTCCCTCCTAACCTTATAATATCTTACCTCTCTAAAAATCACTGATGTGATAGGTGTAATTTGAGAGTAGTGCATGTCTCTTAGTCCTATAGGTCATAGCACACAAGAAGTTGGTTGGTAGTGGTAAATTATTTTAGTATATCACCTCCTTAGTTAGGTTTATTTTATGTGATCCCTCTCCCTATTCCCTTACAAACTATTGGTGTAGTGTTATGAGCCTAATTTATACATTAAGGGGATATAGCCCTATAATCTAGAGGTTCAATCTACTTAGAGGTCACCTACAACCTAGGACTAATCCCATTATATAGCTAAATTAGAAGGATATGAAAACACCCTATTAAGGGTGTGAATTTGAGTTGTAATAGTTTTGGCACACCTAGTGGGACAATGTCCAAAGTGGTTGAAGGAACTTTTGTGTTGTCTTTCAATATATCAGCCTTTAGAGGCATTTAAATAAACATCAATAGTGACTCTAAATGAATCTCAATTGGTTTAAGTATCCCTGGTGCTTAAAAATCAAAAAAATTATATTTATCATTGCTCATATGATCAAAATGCTTCTTATGTACCTTCATGTTAGTATTGTCAATTTAATGGTGTTCATGGATTCTCCTCAAATAGACCTCAAACAAATGCCTACCAAATTTACCAATAGCCCACCTATCTCTCTAATTAACCTTGTCAAAGCTATATTACTCCTTAATTCTTATCCAACTTTAAACAAACCATACTAGAACTTGTAAGGATGATAACAAGGATTGATATAGAATTAGAACATGATGTAATTTATCCTATCTATCCCATTCAATAGGTTAAAGAGATCTTGTAAGGATTTTAGAGAGTATGGGTAGGTTTTGAGAAGGAAGATCATCTATCTAATGAAAGCATAGAGGTTAAGAGGTTGATACACTTAGTTTAAGATAGGATAATGAGATTGGAAGGATAATATATCCAATACAATAAAAAACCTTCTTATGTCTCTTTTACACCCAAGTTTCAAACATTCATTCCTCAAGAAGAACCTAACCCTATTCAAGTAACCCATACTCTCCCTAAAGAGACTTAAACCATCCCATGTTGGAGACCTTCTTAGACCAAAACTCCTAATTATGTCATGCTTACTAATGAGAATGATCCTTCTCCCATGTTTATTCAAAGTCAAGAAGAAGAAAAGTGTATGGAAGTCAAGTCAATAGATTCCCTAGGTTCTTCAATCTCTTCATGTATAATCCAACATGAGGTTGAAGCCATCCATGAATTTCAAAACATATCAAAGTTTTATAAGGTAATTAAAGAGTGGAAATAAAATAATACAACATCCGTAACTCATTTCCCTTCTTCATTCCTTCAAGAACACCATAATCAGCCTATTACTCCTAAAGTCCCAAGTTGTAAGGACACTCAAATTTCCAAGAAAGATAATGAAGTCTCTTTCCCTCCCACTCTCTCCTTTTAAATTCAAGTTCATTGAGGGTAGATGATGGATGTTTATATGTGAAAGAGGGTTTGTCAAATCTAGGTGATGAGGTGGTAGTTCTTGAAAATGAAGATCAATTAGCTACAAGTGAGCCTCAAGAAGGCTATGAAGAAAGTGTTTCCAATATGTATGATGAATAAGTCTTTATTTATAATCCTCTTTGTCAAAGTGGAAATAAATTTATCAAGGATAATGAGAGGTATTGTTTTTATGGTGGAATACAAGCTAACATGGCAACCACCTATTGTCAAAGTGATTCCATTGACAAGAATAAAGAAGAATATATTGACCAAGAATAGAAACAAATGTACCAAAATTTCATGGAAGAAATGGACTTGATTATAAAGCATGATCCCCATTTTGATCATGAAGGTGAACTTCATAATTATGTTGTAGAAGTTGTTAGCCTCCTAAAAGAGGATGAATCAGGTTTAGCATAAGAGAGAGGTAATGAGTTAAGTCTTGAATGGGCAGAAGAACTTCTAATATTCATGGAGGAAGAAAAATACCAATCTAACTCTCCTAGATTGAGCCTTGATGAAGAAGATGTCTATATAACAATTGAACATGTTGTATCTAAATATGAGGTAAGCCTTTTTGAAGATACATTGTCTATTGATATTATTGAAATTTATGGGCAAAAGATAGAACTTGTATAAGACAACTTGCATCCATGCCATGAATCTATTCAAGAGTTTGAAGTGTTTAACCAACTTATTATTGCTCAAGAGAATTTAAATATTTAATTTGATCTTGGTATGATTTTAAGTGATGAATAATAAGTTACCTATTGACTTTATAATTCACCTCTAGCTTGTGCACAACTCATGGTGGTCTTATATAAGTTTCACGCACTTGTAAAGTGTTGATATCCTTAAATGAAGTATGCACATAAATTATTCCTATCCATGCCCATGCTTAAATCAATCAGTGTAGATCTGTGAATTGACCAGGTGTCAATTCACACTCATAAGGAATTCCTAATGCTTGCTTAATATAGAGATCCTCCATCGTTTAAGCCAAATGGTATGTAGGTTCAAAAGTGCAAAGATCCAAGTCCTTAAATAGTGTAGGAAGAAGTGCACAAGGAATAATTATAACTCATTTTAGATACTCAAAAATTGCACATGATAGCTTTTGATGTCAAACTACCTCTTTGACCCTTGCCCAACTTCGCATCTAGTAAACCACCTACTCAATTAGACTCATTTGTTAACTTGACCCCTAACTTAACACGTTTAACTAAACCATTTAATTCAACTTACGTCGACTCATTTTCTTTTATCCCCCTTGACCATCAATGGTCAGCGTAACCATCGATAGTTAGCCTAACCATCGATGGTTAGGTCCTTGAGCTTACTTTAAAGTAATTACCAGTTAGGTGAAAGATAAACATTGTACAATTTAATAACTTACTTATGAAAATTAAATCAACTTTAAAACATCATAAATTGGAAATTTTATTCCCCTATCAAATTAGTAACTTCATCTATCCTAATTAGCAACTTCATCCTACAAAAGGATAAGAGGAGGAAGTGAAATGGATCTGTAATCCACAAAGAATTCATGTCTAGGCCATCAAATTTTATTTTACATGTCCCCAGCATCTCTTCAAAAACAAAGCAATAGCATTGGAGACCTAAACCTCTATCTACATCACTTTTATAGGTTGAAGTACCATCACTCTGGCCAAATTACCTTAGCTTTACACTATCAAGTTATAGGTACCTTGTGCTTGTTTTCATTATTTCATCTTATTTCTAACCTCCCTACCCCAACCAAACCTCCTAACATATTATTCTGCATCCCATAGACCTATATCAAAATCCATGCCTTCTTATTCATCATTCTGCAACTCTACTTCAGTATCCTCTCATAACACATAGGTAACTACTTATAGTTACCTCAACCATCACCGGTTACCCAACCCTCATCAAGTGACTATGGTATAAAAATATAGAAATATATTTTCATACCCTTAGCCCTAGCCAAACCCAATTTTATCTATTTTTGCTTGATCACAAAACCTATTTTGATTTTCTGACCTGATACCAATTTCCCTAGCATGAGTATTAACCTACTTTTATGATATTTAATCATTTTTTGAAAAATAATTTTATTTAATTCTTAAATAACATTTACTTTCTTGTTATTATATGCAATTATATTTTCACTTCTTAACATCCATCTTAGTAAGCTTCACTTCTTGGATCTATCATACACTAGGTAGTCCACCCTTCATCTTTGTCTAACAAATAATTTTTGTTTAGTGCTAGTTCTATCTATAGGATATTACTTCCTATCCAAAGAGGAGTTCCCACTATCATTTGGATTCACACATACACTTTACTAGGTATTCTTATACACACCCTATTACTAGTTTCATTACTTCCTTCCAAAACAAAGAAATGAGTGAAATTAACTGAAACATTTTGGTATGCCCAATAGGACCTAGTTCCCTTTTTCTTCCTTTATTGTTTCCTCATTGAATGAAATATAGAAATTTATTTTTGGGATTAAAATAAACCTCTTGCATACATTGATTGCCTACTTGTCTTAGTTCATCTAGTAACTTAGAGGGAAAAGTAATTAATTGTAGCTTTCACATTTGTTATCACACACTAAACCAAACCACAAAAAAATTAACACATAAAAACATACCTAAGATAAGGCCTAACTAGGATTTCATCACCTAGCACCAACCTTACCCCTTCCTAGATATCCTACTTGGATTTCACCACTAAGGGGAGAACCAACTCAGCTCTTTAGTTGAGTATAAACTTTGAACTCGGTATATTTTGGCTAAGCACTTGACACTCTTAATGCTATAGGACCATGAAGTGAGGGGGTAGGCCCAAATACTAAGCCATGTACCGAATTTCAGCACATATTTCTCACTTGAGCACATAAAAAACCTAAAACCATCCATATATTTCCTCTTTAGTACCTAATTTATGAGCCAAATTCCCTCTTCACACTTTCTAAGGCATAAGAAAAAATAAATCTAAAAGAAATCCTAGGTTTTTAACACACTTTTAGTGTATGCATTATTTGCCTTGGATTCTTTGATTTTGATTGATCTTTGTTTGAAGAGAGAGTTTCATCATATTATTTTCTCACATGGTCTTTACCAGATAACAACTGAGAAACCAAACTGATCCACCACCACCTTCTTCTTCTTTTTCCATGGGATATAATTCTAATGATGAGGGTTCACCTCATTTTTCTCTCCTTCCTACTATAATCTTGTTTGTTTTTGAGGGTAATGCAGACTTTGTTGCCTTCCTTGACAAAAATCTAATTTCCCTTCAACATTATCTTAATGACTTACCTCACCATACCTATATTTATTTAGTTCCTCCTATGGACCCTCCTTATGGTATGCCTCCCTATCTTATGGTGGGTACCACCTCAACCCAACCCTTGCTGACCCAAGCCTCTTCTTCCTCCAACATCCCATCTACTACCACTACCCAAACCCAATCCAATATTCCAAATTCTAAGCAAACACCTCCTACCACACCCAATACTTCACATATAGGTTCAACCTATGATCTAGTAATTTGACTCAAGAGAGGATGGTTAGTGTGGTGTTAGTTTTAAAATTAAAATAAAGTGAAATAAACACACTAATAGCATAACAGCTCTAGGCCTAGACACTAGGTAGAGCTTAGTTAACAAAATCAAATGACAAATACAAATAAAAAGAAAGGAATCAAATATAAGAGTTCCTTCACCTTCCTTGGATGCTCAAAATACCTTTGTAGTGGTGGCTTACTCAGCTTGTGCTCATGAAGTCCTTGATAATGGAAGCTTGGATACCTCCATCTCTCCTTGGCACCTTTGGATTATGGCTTGGCTTGGCTTGGAATCAATTTGTCATTATAACACTAGTTGCTTGAATCTTTTGGAACCAATCCTGCATTATAAATTTTTACTAATTAAGCTTAGAAATGATGTTGTGAGGCCTCCTATTTATATATTTTTGGATTTGATTAGAATCAACCTCAACCATCCATCTCAAGATTAAGATATGTGGTTGAGGATTAATTCAATTTTTGGAATTAAGTTTGTAATTATCCTCGCATTGGAATAAGGGGTAATTAGGAGGCATGGAGGGCATTATGGAAGGCATTGATGAGGCATGGGAGGCATGAATCCTGATATTTATGGCATTTATGGCCTAAGGATGTCTTCCTAGGAAATGAGGTCACTTGATGATGCATATATTTAATATTAATTTCCAAAAACAAGTATTCAAGAAGTTTCCATGTATTTATTAATTATGCCTTGATTTGGGTTGATTAGCTCTTAAGCATGATTAAGCATTTTGTGCACAAATTACTCAATTTGATTAAAATGCCCTATTATTGGTCCTAAATTTGACTAGATCAGAATTAGAAGGTGATTTTAGATGCATTAAAACTATATTCCCATTTAGTATGTTACCAATGACAAATAATATATGCACATGTTTTATGCAAGAGGTTTGATAGGAAAGAGCAATCTAGAGCACCCACGTGCAAAATTGACATTTTGACTCAAAATGAACTAATCAAAGTTAGTTGGACCATAAATTGCATTACCTCATTTAGGGATACCCTAGCCAAAATCAGCACTTGAATATGTTAGTTTCAAATCATTTAGCATGTTTTAGTCTTTTTAGGTCAAATTATGAATTCTAGGTGGAAATTGGCCAAAAGCTTGATTGGAAGTTATCAGTGGCCAGTTTTAGGTGTCTATAGTTTGCCCTTGTTTGGGAAGGAATTGAAAGCTATAAGCATAGTAATGTCTTCTCAAATAATGAAAAGGTCATGTATGCCTGCAACTACAATGATGATAAACTAACTGTAAGATGCCCCCTCGAGGGAATAGTTGGCACAAGGAGGTCGGAAAACGGTCCCTCAAAAAGAAATAAGTGAAATGAGGGGACCAAAGAAAGGAAAGATGATGGGGTGAAAACACAATGATATTGAAAAAGTAGTAAAAAATCATTAAGAATGCAAGTGGGATAGTGCATAATGGTTTGCCCAAAGGCAGGTATAAGCATTATACCCTGATAGTGGAAACATGGTATGATAACACAATGATTTGCCCAAAGGTAGTTATAATCATTGAGAAGATGGAGTTACCCCAGTTAGGATAGATAAACAAAATAATTACATGCCCATGTATGGGTAGAAAAGTAAAATGGTAACAACATAATGATTTGCCCAAAGGCAGTTATAATCATTGAGAAATGTAGGTGGGATGGTGTACAATGATTTTCCCATAGGCAATTATAATCATTGGACCCTAATTATGGAAAACATGATAAAATTGGCTGAGGATGATGATAAATTAAAATAGAGGGTAACGATGAATTGAAGCAACCTACTAGTAAGGAGATGCTCATCTGAACTAATAAAAGTTGAAATTTTTGTGTGTTTAATTACTCTATTTAGGATATGATTAGGATGGAATCAGGATGTCAGTGCTAAAGAGATTCTGCCATTTTTGAATATACTTCTTAAAGCTAAGGTTTATTGTAGCACGTATTGGTAGGCATCATGAGGACTTGGCTGAAATATGCATGAGGACTGACTCTTGTAATCTAATACTCAATAGAAAATAATGCACCAATGATAGAAACCATGATGAAAATGTAAACATATGAATATAGATGGATTTTAGTATAAGTGTGGGAAAGGAATCACCCAATGAACACACATAAATTGAATCAAGGCAACATTGCTCAAAGAAAATAAATAGGTAGACAAACAAATAAATAAAATAAGCAGAAATAAACAAAAAAATAATGCAATAAAAACCCTACAAACATTATCCCTAGAAAATATGTGACATCTTAACAAACAAACATCCTGGGGGAATAGAAGAAAAGGAAGGGGGTGGCTGAGTTGTCTCCATATGCACTAGGAAAGTGGACACTGCCTACATAATTCCATGAATGTAATATCCAATTAAAAAACATCAAGCTAAATGTAGTTCTCCAAAGGAATGAGGAAAATGTGAAAATTAATGAAAACAAACATAATGGATGTGATAGAAGAATAGGAATGGTTTTGAAAATTATTAAGTGCATGAGAGACAAAAGCCAAAAAGGATGGGGAAACTAAATGACAAGTGATTTGGTTGTAACTTAGTAAGGGTTCCTAGAATCATTAAGGCAAAGAAGTGGTTAATGTTTTTTTTCTTTTCTAATGATTTTCAAATGGTTTTAGAAGTTTTGTAGTGTCTCAACTCAATCAATAATGATGAGACACTAAATGGTTCAATCTCATAAAATGGTGAGAGCATGGCTAAGGTTTCTCACAAAATAATGAGAGCATGGCTTAGGTTGTTCACAAAATGGTGAGAACATGGATTATGGTGACTGAGCTGACCTCAAGAAGTATTGAACACTGCCTACATAGTCCTAAAGTAGGACCTCAAGTCACTATAGTTACACACCTATAGCAGAGGAATTTGATTAGTATAGTAGTCAACAAAACAAGCATAGTTGGTAAAAAGGTATATCATGACATAAGAAGTGGCAAGTTGGTACATCAAGGTTTAATGTTGCCCATATGTGGTTATAACCAAGACATAATGACATAGATCAAAGATACTAATTTTCTCAAAGGAAGTTATAATTAGCAATAAGACTGGTGGTAAGAAAGAATAAAAAAGAAAGGATGTAACTATTGAAACTTTTGTCACACTGTCCTGAAATATGAAATTTATATCACATTATGTTCTTGAACAAACTAATGAACTGATTAGATACCTTGATGTTGAAACTATGTAATGAATGAAAAAAACCAAGGTCAAATGGGCTAGGTTTTTAGAACACACTGGGTTGATAGGTCAGAAGCAGAAAGTGGATATGGTAAAGAGGATGAATAAGAATCATATGTGTATAAAGAAGAATAGTGACAAAAAGGCATAATTGAAATGGTCCTTATAGATAATACACCTTATCACTTAAGCATAGTACCGCTTGAGATGGAAGTTCCTCTCCATCTGGTGTGGCAATCCTATATGCTCCTAATCCATAATTTGTAGTGATGATGAAAGGCCCTATCCAGTTGGGTTTGAATTTCCCTTTATGTTTCTTCTTGGCCATGGTATTCTTTTGGTTTTCTTTAAGAACAAGATCACCAAGTTCAAATGTCCTATACTTAACATGTTGATTATATTGGCCTTTGAGTCAATTTTGATATGTTTGAAGATTTTTTAGCATGGCCATGCATTTCTCATCTAGTAGGTCTAGCTCTTTCAAGTGAGCTACTCAATAGTTATGATCATCCAAGACATGCTTGAAAGAGATGCGTAGTGAAGGTAATTCAACCTCAATGGGAAGGATGAATTTAGTACCATAAATAAATGAGTATGGAGTGTCTCTTATGGGGGTATGATGATTGTATGGTATGCCCAAAGGGCAGGGAATATCTAAAGGTGTCAGTCATGACCAGCATCATTAATAATCTTTTTGAGAATATTGATATTGGTTTTGTTGGATGCCTTAGCCTAGCCATTACCTTTAGGGTAATATGCTATAGAAAAGTGTTGTGTGATGTATTATTTATTACATAACTGGTCTAGATCTTTATTCTTTAATGATCCTCCATTATTAGATATAATTTTAGAGGGAATATTGTAGCGGTAGATGAGGTGGTTGAAGATGAATTGTAAATTTGCTTTCTAGTCATGTAAGTGAGGGGTATAGCTTCAACCCACTTATTGAAATATTCAGTGGTAGTAAGGATACATTTATGACCATTAGATGAAGTGGGGTTAATCTTCCCAATGAGGTCAAGTCCCCATGTAGAAAATGGCCATGGTGTCAACATTATTTTTAGAGTTTTTCCTAGGGCATGAATCAAATTAGCATGCCATTGACATTTGTCACACTTTTTTACATATGCAGTAGCATCTATGTCCATTTTGAGCTAATAATAACTAGTACACAAGATATTTTTGGATAAGACTGCCCCACTAGAATGGGCTCTACATAATCCTTCATGAACTTCTCTTACTACTAGTGTAGACTCTATTGAAGTTAACAAAATGAAGCAAAGTTCCATAAAAAATACAATGGTAAAGAGTGGATTCAAGTAGAGTATAATGAGCAGAATGATGAATGAAGGATTTGGTTTGTTTTTGAGATAGGTTAGGTGGTAGAACTTGATCATGAAGGTAGTTGTAAAGGTCTGAGTACCATATAGAATTAGGACCAACAATATCACAAATCATGGCAATGGTTAAAGGTTCATGAGCTGGTGCTAACAAATTTTTGATGAAGAACTGATACTCTTTAGCTTTATCTGTTTGTCAAATCATAGATCTAATATTAGCCATGGCATCTGTAGTTCTATTACTAGCCCTGGTATGTGCTCAAACTAAATGTTGGAATTTTCTTTTTAAGAGTGTCAACCATGGCCTTATATGGAGCCAGCTTGTCATCTTTGGTCTGAAAATGATCTATAACATGATTGATGATTAACTGAGAATCACCATAAACTTGGAGATGATATTGTTGGGGAAATAAGAACCCAACTCTGGAAGCACACAATTGATTACCAACTTCAACCAACTTAATATGCGGAAATAACCAGAATCAACAAGTAACTAAAATTCAGAATAACACAGAATATGAGAGACAATATACAACTTGTATTAATAACTCTTACAGAAAAGAATACAATAAAGAAGATGCCACTTCTTCTCCACCACCTCTTCAGAGGTTTCCCACACCTCAAGTGAACAGTAATTCTGTCCTCAAAGCTCTCTCTACTAGGTCCCAACACCCAACTCAAACACAGAGTTGGTGTTCACCTTACACCTATGCTCCACGCACTCCACAAGTGCTCCACGCACTCCACAAGTACTCAAAGTACTTCAAGTAGATCTCCCATGAACCTGCAACAACCTGCAATTCAACAGACCATACTTATGGAAGGAACTGCCTTGCCTTCCTCTTAGCTCTCCATGTACTCCACGTACATACCAATGAGTACACACCGTACTCCAAGTAGATCCTGTCTGATATTGCTCCCTGTTGTGTTGCTGTCCTATCTGATCTCCAACCTACAGATCAATAAGTGGTTTTGCACACCTGTGAACCTTGACCTTGCACACACACACACTTGTAGATCAATGATCTTACTTACCATGTAGATCTCCTATAAGCCATGCTCACCTAATGACCAAGATCATACATACATGAAGAATCTAGCTGACTCTCTAATCCAGCACCAACACACCTGGTACTGTTGTGGAACTAGGAGGAACACCCTTGCTCACCTCATACACAGAAGGAGCAAACTTTGCTCAACTCAAACTAGCCCACTTATCCAATACAACCATGAGTCTATTATATAGAACTCATCCAAACAATAATTAGACACTCTGTACAATAATTAAATCCGCATCTCTCAGTCTAAAAATAGATCTAAACATGCAAACACTTGGTTCGTTAGCTAACAGTGCGTAATAAGCTCGCATTCAAACCACACAGGCGACTGACATTGGTCCCTGTCTGCCTGGGGGTCGCTGACGCCGACCAATCTCTGACCGACGTCAGTTGCTTCCTGTCTCCTACCTACCAACGTCGGTTGGCCAAACCAATGCCAAAGACTTCTGACACTCAGTAACTCATTCTACAACATTCTCCATGTCTGCATCAATGAAGCTTTTAGCTCCACAACCTAAAAATCTCCCACTTGGAGATAAACAGCTGCACTGTACCTGTACTTGTACCCCATCTAATTTGTTTCCTAGTTTGTATCCCTCTTCAAGCTCAATCCTGAAGACAACCCACCACACGTACTGTGATGTACCTCCTATCATCTGAGTACCCTGCCACATCTGAACCTACAAACACATGTAGTGAAGTCCTGACCCTGCATAGCATGAATCCTTGTTGCTGGTCTCTCTCAAATACCTGAGAACCCACTTCCCCGAATTGGCTCCTAACTCTCTGACAGCTCCCACTGCATGGGAATACTCAGGTCTATGCTAGACCTCATGTGATTTCAAACACTGTACCTATCTAGCCCTTAATGTGCTCTGGCTCTACATCCTGAACCTCGCCAACACCTGATTCACATCAGCTCCCACTTGAGACAAAATCAACCTGTGATCTCCATGTCTCCCATGTCAAAGAATTTCACTACTCCAAACTCCTCCTGACATGCCACTGAACTAATCTTACCCTTAGCTCAGCAAAACCCTGTATGTACACCCCTGCTAGCTAGCATACTATCCACATACAGCAACAGAATGATGTCATGACTCATCATCCACCTGGTAAGACAAACCACAGTAGTTACCCTGACATTGATTGAAGCCGTGCTTCATCCTCCACCTGTCAAAACCTGTACCACTGTCCTACAGCTCCTCAAGACCATATGCCTTGGTCTTCCATCTCACGTATCCATTCTCTCTATTCTTCTACTAAGGAATCCATTTGTCTCTATGCTTTCATCCAGCTGGCAAACCTACCAAATCTCCCGCTTGGTTCTGCATCATAATCCTGCCATGCTCCCACTTGTTTCCTGGATCCTTCCTGCTCTATAATCAGCAACAAGTATAAAGAAGAGGAACACGAATTTGAGGACCTACTTACGTCTTCAATCCTCCGTATGGGTGTTTGAGACTCCTTGACAGCACGCTGTCCACCCAAAATTCATTACAGTGACCGACCTCGGCCACCCCACAGTCTGCATCCGACCGATGTCGGTTCCCATGCGTCTATCCCTAACTACCAACCTGCCAACGCTGGTGTCCCTACTGCTGACGTCGGTCCTCCTTACCGACATTGGTCTTACCTACTGCCGACGTCGGTCCCCTGACCGACGTCAGTCTTACTCTGTCCGACACTGTCGGCTTTGGTCTGCACATGACTGACATCGGCACCTGTCTATTCGACACCGGTTCCTCTTGACCGACATCAGTATCTATGATCGCCTGTGAGTGATGAATTTTTACTGTGAGCTCCTTTGAATCAAAACCCATGTCCAAATTGCTCTTGCTCAGAAGTATCCAGCCCATCCACTAATTTTTGTCTGCCATCTCCTCCAAGAACACCAAGGCTTTCCAGTTCTTAAGCTTGTCAAATACATCTATCTTCCACTTAAGAACATGCATCTCCTTCCTGCTCATGTGACCAAGCCTACGAAGCCACGTCTCCGCTACAGAAGAAGAATCAGTAATATAAACAAGTAGATAAAGAGTAGTTGTTTTCTTACCACTAGCTAATTCAAGTGCACCCGCTGTGAGAGTTCTTGTGCATCTCTCATCACCCAATCTTTCTGAAGAAATTAGCCATATCTCCAAATCTGGGCCCTGCATGACCTTCATCAACACCTGTGTGTTGGCCACCTGCAATTTCAGCTTCACTTCCCCTTTGCCAATTCTTTAGCAAGGCTCACCAGCTCCTCTACCTGGGGCTGCATGGAAAGAGGCAACCGAATCTTTTATCCAAGATTCAACTTTATCCAAGAAACCTACAGACACATCCTATGCAACAACACCTGCTACATCTATATCTTCAGTTTCTTCATGCTGATCTGCTACCAACCAACAATCTTCTTTTACCTGCTCTTTCTTTCCATGGGACCTTAAGTAACCATCTGTGCTTTTCAACTCCTCCATCCTTAGCTTACTTTGATCTGTTGTTGCTCTACTCCCACTCAATCAGAAACCCCTGAGAGTGCCCTGTAACCAAAACACAAAACCGCTTCCTGCAACCTTAGCTCTGATACCACTTGTTAGGGAAATAAGAACCCAACTCTGGAAGCACACAATTGATTACCAACTTCAAGCAACTTAATATGCGGAAATAACCAGAATCAACAAGTAACTAGAATTTAGAATAACACAGAATATGAGAGCCAATACACAACTTGTATTAATAACTCTTACAGAAAAGAATACAATAAAGAAGATGCCACTTCTTCTCCACTACCTCTTCAGAGGTTTCCCACACCTCAAGTGAACAGTAATTCTTTCCTCAAAGCTCTCTCTACTAGGTCCCAACACCCAACTCAAACACAGAGTTGGTGTTCACCTTACACCTATGCTCCACGCACTCCACAAGTGCTCCACGCACTCCACAAGTACTCAAAGTACTTCAAGTAGATCTCCCATGAACCTGCAACAACCTACAATTCAACAGACCATACTTATGGAATGAATTGCCTTGCCTTCCTCTTAGCTCTCCATGTACTCCACGTACATACCAATGAGTACACACCGTACTCTAAGTAGATCCTGCCTGATACTGCTCCCTCTTGTGTTGCTGTCCTATCTGATCTCCAACCTACAGATCAATAAGTGGTTCTGCACACCTGTGAACCTTGACCTTGCACACACACACACCTACAGATCAATGATCTTACTTACCATGTAGATCTCCTATAAGCCATGCTCACCTGATGACCAAGATCATACATACATGAATAATCCAGCTGACTCTCCAATCCAGCACCAACACACCTGGTACTGCTGTGGAACTAGGAGGAACACCCTTGCTCACCAAACACACAGAAGGAGAAAACTTTGCTTAACTCAAACTAGCCCACTTATCCAATACAACCATGAGTCTATTATATAGAACTCATCCAAACAATAATTAGACACTCAGTACAATAATTAGATCCGCAGCTCTCAATCTAAAAATAGATCTAAACATGCAAACACTTGGTTCGTTAGCTAACAGCGCATAATAAGCTCGCAGTCGAACCACACAGGCGACCGACGTCGGTCCCTATCTGCCTGGGGGTCGCCGACGCTAGCTGATCTCTGATCGACGTTGGTTGCTTCATGTCTCCTACCTGCCGACATCGGTTGGCCAGACCAATGCCAAAGACTTCTGACACTCAGCAACTCATCCTACAACATTCTCCATGTCTGCATCAGTGAAGCTTTTAGCTCCACAACCTAACAGATATATATTCCATTGCACTAATTTTCAAAGTCTTACAACAAGTGCTTCATAATTTTCCATGTTGTTTGTACAAGGAAAGTTGATTCTGAAGTATTTAGGGATTAGATCCCCCTATGGTGTAATAAATAATAGGCCTACCCCTGATCCATGTGTAGTGAATGAACCATCAAAGTATAGCTTCTAGGGATATTCCTCAAGGGGTGTATCAATAATGGTCATGATGGATTCATCAAGAAATTGAAACTTGAGTGGATGTGTGTCCATGAGATCTAGGAATTTGGCTCAAGAGAGGATGGTTAGTATGGTGTTAGTTCCAAAATTAAAACAAAGTGAAATAAACACACTAATAGCATAACATATATAGGCCTAAACACTAAGGAGGGATTAGTTAACAAAATCAAATGACAAACACAACTAAAAATCAAGGAATCATATACAAGAGTTCCTTCACCTTCCTTGGATGCTCCAAATGACTTTATAGTGGTGGCTTGTTTAGCTTGTGCTCATGAAGTCCTTGACAATGGAAGCTTGGATACCTCTATCTCTCCTTGGCATCTTTGGATTGTGGCTTGGCTTGGCTTGGAATCAATTTGATATTATAACACTAGTCTCTTGAAGCTTTTGAAACCAATCCTGCATTATAACTTTTCACTAATTAAGTTTAGAAATGATGTTGTGAGGCCTCCTATTTATAGATTTTTGGATTTAATCAGAATCAACCTCAACCATCCATCTCAAGATTGAGATGTGTGGTTGAGGATTAATTCAATTTTTGGAATTAATTTTTTAATTATCCTCATCATGGCATTGGAAGAATGGGAAACTAAGAGGCATGGAGGGCATCATGGAAGGCATTGATGAGGCATGTGAGGTATGAATCCTTATATTTGTGGCATTTATAGCCTAGGGATGTCTTCCCAAGAAATGAAGTCACTTGATGATGCAGATATTTAATATTCATTTCTAAAAACAAGTATTCAATAAGTTTCCATGGATTTATTAAGTATGCCTTGATTTGGGTTAATTAGCTCTTAAGCATGATTAAGCACTTTGTGCACAAATTACTCAATTTGATCAAAATGCCCTATTATTAGACCTAAATTTTATTGGATTGGAATTAGAAGGTGATTTTAGATGCATTAGAACCATATTCCATTTACTATGTTAAAAAAATAATAATAGAGGCACATGTATTGTATAAGAGGTTTGATAGGAAAGAGCAATCCAGAGCACCCAGGGGCAAAATTGACATTTTGACTCAAAATGAACTAATCAAAGTTAGCTAGCCCATAAATTGCATTACCCCATTTAAGGATACCCTGGACAAAATTGGCACTTGAATATGTTAGTTTCACATCATTTAGTGTGTTTTAGTGTTTTTAGGCTAAATTGTGCATTTTGGGTGGAAATTGGTGAAAAGTCTGATTAGAGGTTATTGGTGGCCAGTTTTAGGTGTCTACACAACCTTACCTATATTCACCTATACTATACCTACCATGGGGTTATCTTTTACCCCTATTTTTACCCTTCTATATATCTCAACCAATCCACCAACTTCTATGCCATTTTAAAACTTGGTGCTTTCTATACCTCAAACACTTCCACCCATTAGCACTAGAGACACCACTCAATCTCAACCACACCTTTAAGCTAACCCATATCCATCCCTCAAAAATTACCCATGAAAACATATTAATATGTCCCTAACCTATATGGATATATAACACCTGACCCTCAACCATTTGTGCCGATCAATCCTTATGAGACACAATCTCAACCTGTTATGACGACCTAACAATATGTGGCTTCTTCAGCACCTTCTACCACCTATCCGTACATAGTTTCCACATAATCTCAATAGAATGTGCCCCTTAATTATGTAGCTTCCCAAACCCAACTAGATTTGATCAAGATGTTAATGGACAAAATGACCAACTTGGAGTCATGCATCTCTGGGTCACATAACCTTTTACCTACGATCAAATTTGTAACAAACCCATTCATCCATCTATTCCCATCCATTCTTATCCTCCTCAATGGGAATTACCCAAGTTTTCAAAATTACAAGGTAAGGAGGACCCCCAAAAACATTTGAGAGCATTCTGTCATTATTGTTATTTAATTTCATATGATGATGCTCTCCTTCTTCGAACCTTCCCCATGTCCTTATTTGGACCCACCCTTTATTGGTATATTTCTCTTCCCATGCGCTCTATATTTTCTTTCTCCCAATTGTACCAAATATATTTAGAGCATTTATTAGTAAATATATATTAAAATGTTTCTATTACTAACCTCTATTCCATCAATAAATTTGATGATGAGTTAATTGTTGATTTTGTTGTTGGATGGAGAGGTCTCATAAATCAACTTTATTTCTCCTTACCATAGCCCATATTTATTTAAATATTCCTCAAGGTTGTACCAAACATATTTCCCCCACTCTTCAAGTTCAAACCTTTAGAACATTTGAAAAGGCATTCACCATGGCACGTAAATTAGAAAACCAAGCCATTGATGAAGGGAAATTGAAACTATGAAACAAAAATTCTAGCTTTAAATCTAATGACCCTTCCTCCAAAAAAACCACTAACCAATCCAATACCAAGGCAAAATCATCTACAAACTAGGTTGTTCTCAAAACTATTCCACCTCTAATGCCAACCAGTCACCTTGAACAACTTCTTCAAACCTTCCTTATCAATAAAACTGAAACCAAACCAAGCTCTTCCAAAACAATATACTCCCATTAGATAATCTTATGCATCGTTTTTGGATAAATTTCTAAAATCCAACATTATCCACCTCCCACCAATTAAACCACCCCGATAATGTTATTCTTCTCACCTCTTACCTAGTTGGTACAATGTAAACAACCATTGTGCCTTTCACCATGTTGTAGGACATGACATTAATAGATGTAATACCTTTAAGAGTCTTGTCCAAAATTTGATTGATAGTAGAGAACTTGCATTTGATAATCCTAATCAGTCCCTTAACATTTTCCACAAGCCTTCTCCCAATCATGTTCCTTCTACCTAACACCATGATAACCACCCCGAATCATATCACTCTCATGAGGCACACATAATCAATGTTATTAATAATGAGCCTATTGTTAAAGAGACCATTACCTTAATCACCCAAATGGAAATAGAGAACTCATCCCCTATTTATTTATATACCCAAATGGAAGAATTAACCACCCCTTTCTCTTCACTTTAGGAGACTTTAGCTTTATCTACCTTTCCTTTAACAAAAACACCAAAGGAGACAACCTCTACTATAACCATTTCTTCTTATTCAACTCCACCCTTTCAAGTGTTATAATGGCCCTCCATTTATTTAGAAACCCAAAAAATTAAATAAAATCTATTATTTCCTTCACTTGAGGATACCATACCTACCTTCCCTATCATTAAACCCTCCACACTTTCTTTAGGAACAACCCTAAACAAATAGAAGGTTAACTCACCTACCCAACCACTAATTTTGGAACCATCCACCAAAACCAAGGATAGATAAACCATTCCTTCTTCTCCACCAAAGGGATTAAGCTTTGAAACCAATGACCAAGGAACTAACCCCATCTATAATGCCTTCTCTAGACTAGTCCAATGTCTAGAGTTTACTTACCAACCTAGCTTTGATAGAGCTAGCTTTTGGCATCATCTTGCACTCCTGACCAAAACAAATCTAAATCCTCAACTTCACTTGAATCCACCCTTAAACCCATTATTTCCCCTTCACTAAATACTTCTTCCAAAACCATAAGTGAACTGTCCCAACCACCTCTACCTAAAATTTCCAAATCATCTTACGCCTCTCTCACCAAAACAATTAAGAACCTAGGAATTCATCCCATGCCTAGTCACACTCACCCCCCTTTGAGGTTGGACTTAACCCTGTCTAGTCAACAAATGTAACTTTTAACCAAACCAACTAACAAGGTAGATTTACCTTGACCTCCACCTCAAGCTAGACCCATACCACCTCCTTCTCTCTTACCTTCTATTCAAGGACCCCATCCTTCTACCATCCTGATTACCTATTCTTTTAATAAACCACCCCCTTTTTCTCCACCTACACCCATCAAACCATATAGTTATCCATCATTTTTAACCAACCTATCTACCTCTACTTTCCCACTTATAGCTAAATCTTCCTCATTTAAGTCTTTCATATCCAAATCTATAACCCATAAACCAATCGTAACCAAGTAAACCCAACCAAAACCACCAAATGAAACCATTCTTATAACCATAAATTCTATAGTAAAACATACCCAAGAAGGTTCCCACTCCTAAAACCAAAAATCCATCACCTCGAACACCATTTTTGGAATCCTATTCAATTATCTTATAGAGGTTGTTGCAAACTTCCTCCATTAGCTTACCACCTATCAAACCACTCTACCCTTCCAATACCAAACCCTCTTAGTTCAATGATAAATTTATCTATACATACCATAGGGCACCAAGAAATGACATAGAGAACTATAAATTTCTCCAAGACATTGTGCATAGCCTATATGATGAGGATGATATGTTATTAAATGAACCCTTCTTACTTCCATTACCAATCTTACCTTCCACCCAGCCTACTCAACCTTTACCTACTCTCCCACTCCTACCTAAGGATGAGAAGAAAGAACCAAATCAAGCATCAAACCCCTTTATCCACATTATCCATATGGTTATGTGCTTTTAAGCCCAACAAAAATACAAGGGAAAAACCAAAGCATCCATTTTGTAGACTTACACTTATGCCTCTCAACCTTCAAACCAAAACCAAACACCTACAACTTCACTTATACCACCACCAAATCCCAAAGTATCCATTTTGGGACCCTCTACCTCCAACCCATTTGAGTCCATCCATCGTATCATGTTGAAATAACTTCACCAAACACCAATGTAAATGAGCCTCTATGAACTAGTTAACACCCCACCCCACTTGAATCTATAGAGGTTAAACTAGATGATCATCAATCTTTTACACCTTATAAAGGTTCAATCAGATGATCCTCAACCTCTTACACCCTTGGTTTGTGCCCTCCAACATTTTTACCTCATCACCTTTTAGGATTATAAAATACTACCTATTAATCTTGAGGACTTTGATCCTCCCCTTTTCATCATGACATACATCAATCAAACCTGCATCAAGAGGGTTATGATTGATCAAGGAGATAACATCAATATTATCTCCTCCCATGTATATGACCAATGGTAGCTACCTAAAAACATCATGTCAAAAAGTATAGTGGTCCTTTACTCCTTTAATGACATCATGGCCACCACCTTAGGGACCATTGTTCTCCACAATTTCGTAGGGCCTTATACCATTCCAAAATTATTATATATTATAGAGGGTGAATTCCAATATAATGTGTTACTTAGATACCCTTGGATCTATGCTATGATTTGCATCCCTTCCACCTTACATTGATGTGTCAAATTTGATCATAAGGGATAAGTTACCATTAGATTTGACCCTAGTCCCTTCACCTCTTGCACTATGACATACCAGCCTAATGACGTGCTCCTACATCCTCCATCTATTTATCAACCAGATTCTAATAAGGCAACCCCTCCAACCAAGACCATCAATACTTTTTCCTACAATGATGATGAAACATCAACTATCTCAACCATCCCTTCATCCTAAATTTTGGTTGAGGATTCCCTACAATCCACATTTCAATGTATTTTTCTTGGGGAATATCAAATTTTAGCCTTATACGCTTTCCCTACTGCATAAGAGTATGGTAACCTCAAATATGACCCTTCTTATAATCCCAATATTGGAACCATCATCCCATTTGGGCTCCCCAACAATAAAATAGATTTTATCTATGGGGGACTTGGTTAGGCACTTCTTGCTCCTATCACTACCCTATTCATCTGACCATTCATCACTAATTTTTCTTACCTAGACAAACCAACCTTTGCCAAATCTTACCTATACATGTACACTTAGAAGGGGTTTGGTCTTGGCCTTTATGAATAGGGACCTCATGAATTACCCATCATCAAAACTTAAAAACCTTATGAGTTCTTTGGTCTTGGGTTTGTACCACCAAAAGAACCCACATTACCAAAACCCATTGACACCATCAATGAAGAACTTCCATCTTCACCAACCCCATCTCCATCTAAATATGAGGACTCTGATATCATCCCATCTAACATTTTTTTGATAAATATCATTAGTTTGGTCCCCCTAACCGATGAAAAGGATGGTTGAACTAAAACCTTTCCTCTCATCCATCTTGAAATGATTAAATGTGATTCTCCTACCATCAACACCATCCAATGTCAGGATGATGATTCCATTCTCACCTACCTTGGTTTAGGGGATTATTTAATTCATAAATCTCTCCCTTGTGAGAACCAAACTATGCAGAGTGAATCCACCATTGATGTCAATTTGGGAACTCAGGATAACCCTCGTATCATCAAAATTGGCCAATAGTTAAATTTCATGGAGTAAAAAGACTACCCTTCTTTCCTTTGAGTCCATAGTATAACATTTTCCTAGTCCTATCAAGATATGCCTAGCATTGACCCTTCTATTACCCTCCACAAAATTGTTTCTCATCTTGAGGCTAAGCCAATTCGATAAAATCTTTATAAGATGCATCCTCACATAACCCTTCTTATCAAAGAATATTTTCATCATCTCTTATTTGTCAACTTTATTCAACCTATTGACTATCCACAATGGGTTTCTAACATTTTTCTCATGACCAAGCCCATAGGGGGACTTTACCTCTTCATAAAATTTTATGACCTCAACCTCATTTGCACAAAGGATGACTTTCCTCTACCAAACACTGACCAACTTATTGATCTTACAATTGGCCATGAAATTTTCTCTCTCATGGATGGTTTCTTAGGATATAATTAGATCTTGATTGTCCCCAAATATCAACATAAAACTTCCTTTATCACCCCATGGGGAACCTTCTACTATAGGGTCATGCCGTTTGGACTAAAGAACACTGGAGTAACCTATCAGTGGGCCATGACCTATATCTTTCATGATCTCATCCAAAAAATTATAGAGGACTATGTGGATGATCTCCTTGGGAAATTCAAAAACTACAAGGATCACCTAGTTTTTTTGCCATCATCTTTGACTGATTAATCCATTATTATGTCAGACTCAACCCCAAGAAGTGTATTTTTGGAATCTTATCAGTTAATCTTTTGGGTTTCATCATCTCTCTCCATAAAATCAAAATAGACCCTGCTAAAGTTAGAGAAATCTTGGAGATACCTCCTCCCACTAACCTTACACAACTTTGTAACCTATACGGAAAACTTCAATCCATTTGTTACTTCATCTCCTAGCTATCAGATAAATGTCAACCCTTCCGCTACCTCTTAAATAAGGATATATCTTTTAAGTGGACCAAGGAATATCAACAAGCCTTAAATGTAATCAAGGAATATCTTCTCTCTCCACCTATCCTTAACCATTATAAATAATACCAACCCTTCTACCTATACATATCCACCATGAACCATCCCTTAGGGGAAATTATCGCTCATTGTGATGAATAGATAAAGAATATGATATATATTACATTAGCCATACTCTCATCAAATATGAAACTCGATATACCCATCCTAAAAAACTCTACCTCACCTTAGTCTTCATAGCCACCAAACTCCATCACTATCTTCTTAATCATAAAACCTATGTCATCACTAACACTGACCCCATCAAGTATATGCACTCCAAGACATACCAAAATTAGTGTATGGCTAAGTGGGTCATGCTCCTAGATGAGTTTGATCTTGACTTCCTTCCACAAAATTTCATTAAAGGATAGGTCATCACTGATCAATTGGCCAAAGCCCCTCTACCAGAAAATTAACCTCTTCCTCTTGTCTTTCCAAACAAGTCCATTGTAACTCTTTCCCAAGAAAAACCCACCTACCAAATGACCATGTTTTTTATGTCTCTAAATGCCAAAATGGTAGGGGTGTCAGAGTTATTCTCATTCCTCTTAATGGGGAAACTCTTCCCCTTTCTTTAAACTCAAATTTGAATTCACTAACAACATGGCTGAATATGAAGCCCTTGTTATAGGTCTCCAAACCGCTCTAGCCTTGGGAGTCAAAACAATCAATGTCTTTGATGAATCCCAAATAGTTATCAATCATGTCATAGGATCATATCAATGTAAAAATAATGTCCTCATAAAGTAAAAACAACTTGTAGATGTACTCTTAGTAGCATTCAACCATTACCTTATCCAGTTAGTTCCTCGATCTACTAACAAATTTATGGAAACAATGGTTTCCCTTGCTTTCCAAATCCTATCTCAACTTTTTGAATCTAAAATATTTGTCACCATCCATCATTTTATCACACCTTCATATATCATTTTTGATCTACCTACCATTTGTAAGGTGGAGACATCTCTTTCCAAAATTTGGTATGATCAAACTTTTGAGTACCTAAACCTTGACATTATCCCTTCTAACCTTTTTAAGAATGCCTAAAGAGAATTTGTTCAGAGTACCTCTCATTACACCATACTAGGGGGAATCCTTTACAAACATAGCTTTGATGGCATCCTTACCTATTGTCTACATAGACATGAAGTCTCCCACACCATCAAAGTAACACATGACAAAATATATGGGCAACACTTTAGTGGCTTAGCTATTTCTAAGGGCATCCTTTGCCTTGGCTACTATTGGCCCACCCTTAATTAAGAATGTTTTGACTGTGTAAAGAAGTGTGTAAAATGTCAACAACATGCTAACTTACATCATGCACCTCCTAATGGCCTTCAATTATCCAAATATTATTGGCCCTTCTCATAATGGGGTCTTGACCTTATTGGGGACATCAATCCCCATTCCTCCCAATGACATCAATATATCATTACCACCACTAAATATTTCACCAAATGGGTAGAGGCCATCCCTATTAATTCAACCAAAGTCAAAAAAATTATCAAATTTATCAATCACCATATCATCTACTACTTTGATGTTCCCTATAAGATCATCACTGATAATGGAAAATATTTTAAAAACTAGAAATTCCAAGGTCTTTATGATGCTTTTGGTATCAAGTTAAGATTTTCCTCACCTTATCATCCACAACCCAATGGATAGGTAGAATCCTCTAACAAAAATCTCATCAAAATGGTCACCAAAGTAGTAAGTGCTTTAGGTCAGGATTAGCACTTGCATATCCCTTTCATTTTATGGGCCTACTACACTAACATTCAAACCTCTATGAGTGCTACCCCTTTCTCTCTCATCTTTGGGGTTGAGGTAATATTGCCTCTTGAAGTCAAAATTCCATCCCTTCACATATCTTTATATGAAATCCTTTCTAAGGGTGAATATTGTCAAGAATGCCTTATGCATCTTAAACTCCTTAAAAAACATCACCTCACATCCCTTAATCATCTTCATGTTTATCAAGAATAAATCAAATGTGCATACAAAAAACACATAAAAGAGCATGAGATCAACATCAGAGACCTCATCCTTAAGGAAATCCAACATGTAACTAATATGGAGAAGAGTAAAAAGGGAAAGTTTTTTTTCAATTGGCTCAGACCCTACATCATAACCCATAAATATGGATCAGGAGCTTATCATTTGTTCTCTCTCGAAGGAAAACTAGAACTTGAGCCTCTCAATGATTCACATTTGCATCCTTTCTATTATTTAAACAAGGATCAAACTCACCTTTGTGTTTAACTTAAGATCATCCCTTGGTATATGAGATTTTCACTTCCTTTCACCTACATATCCCTACACCTTTTGGGAAGAATTGATTAAAATATAAAACTATGTGATCATCTATCACAATTATGGCCTAATCCTAACCATGGGCACCATGGCTCTACCCATGGCATGGTTTTCATGGATACTCTTCATCTTTAATCGAATATAATCCCATGATCATTCTTTTTATCAAACCCCTTTCCCCACCTATCATTAACCTTTTTTGCCAAAGTTTTGCCTCCATAATGGTAAACTTTTAATCCTAAATAGACTTGTCCATGTCTAAAACACATTCAAAATATAACTTGCATCCATATCTCTAGCATTGTAGATTACTCCCTTGAAGGAAAACTACCTAATAATTAAAAGTTATTTAAAAATAGACTGCTCTCTTGAAGGATAGCTATAAAAATTCAATTCTAGACTAGTCCCTTAAAGGATGGCTAAGAAATAATCATTTGAAGCTTCTCACATCGATCAACTTCAAAAACTTATCAAAATAACAAAATCAACAAATGACCCTATGTCAAAATCAAAGTAAATAAGTTGTAATCAGCTCTTATAAGTGTCATTTATATACTTCTCTCATTGATAAATATACACATCATTGCCTTATGTTGTAATCAACTCTTATATATGGCATTAGTATACTTCTTTCATTGATCAGTCTACATATCATATTAAGGCATGGAATTTTCTATTATAGTTATTTGGTCACCTATAGAAGGGGAAATCTAACCCACATTAGGTTACCTTTTTACCTATTATACATTCAACCATCTACCTATCCCCTCCCTTCCCTTCAATCCTTCTCTGAAATCAAGGGACTATGAGATTACTTGATACAAAGTGACCAAGACACCCTCTTTCTCAATCAAAACATGCTATTGTGAAGCATTCAACTGGTTTATGTTCATAAGTATATCCAACTATGGTTTCTAGTTTTTATATCCTTGCCAACTAAACAATCATCATGCCTTTTTCTTATGCTCTATTTGTTAGTTCATATGGTCATATGTCTCATGATTCTTATCTCTTTCTCACATTTTATTATCTACACCTACTTTATGTGTTTCCATTTTATTCCAATTCATGCCATGAACATGGTAATTATAAACCATGTCCCTTCCATAAACAAAACATCTAAAATCGTAAAATTGTAAACACTCACAACATATCATTATAATATTATAACATCATAAAATCATTATCAAATGTCATCAACATCATCCCTACAATAAAATATCATCTTATCTATCAACCACATTAGCACGTTATTACATCCTCATCTTATCTAACCACATTATCATAATCATCTCATAAACAACATCATCCAAACCTATCTATAAAATATTCACAATCATATGAAACCATGACAAATAACAATGAAGATCTTAATCAAAAACATGTTTTAACAACATCCATCATATCCATCATCAAATATCTACACTAAGGAATCAATAAATAAAAAACTATATATGATCCATAACCATCATCATAATCATAATACATCAATACAACATCATGAACATAAGAACATAATCATCATGTCAACATAATCATCAATATAATCAAAACACCATAATAAAAAATAATCATCATATACATCATTGAGGCAATATATTTCATAATATATTAGTTAGTCTCTCTCCCTCATATACATCTCACATCATTGACATGTAGTTCAATATCAAAATAAAAATCATATATATAATCTCATCTATCAGGCCCCTAGTACACCACTTCCATTGGCCCCATCTGTACCTACACCTACACTACCATCTTGTGGTGGCCTCCCTGCCTATCTCACTATTGAGGCCCACCATCTTGGACTCATTATAGATGGACTCCATACTAAGCTATCCCTATACTCCCCATATCTCATCTCCAATGGAAATTACACTAGCATTGTCACCTCATAATACTTTGGTTCCTCAATAGTGGCTAGATAATGTGTCCTCAAAACTATATCAAGAGGTTTTCCTACTACTATTGTAGCAACCCCTACCCTTTATCTCAATGAATCTACCTCCCACATAACTAAATCTAGGGAGGTCCTTTTCATATCACCATCATTAATTGAAGTGGAAACTTATCCCTATAAGGTGACAATCTATGTCTTTAATGTGGCCACCTATCCTTATAACCCAATAATCTAGGCCTGTGTTATTTCTAATGTTGTTACTACCTGACCATACTATGATGGTGCCCTTATAGGGTCCACATCCATAGGTTATTTCCCCCCATCACCCCTTCTAAAGTTATCTATTTCATATTAGGCCTAGAACCAAGTAGCATAACCATTTATAATCCTTACATCATCAATGGTTGCTCTAGCTGATAGCTCCTCAAATTCTAGTATGGCATCTTGTGGCTATGCATCTAATAGTAAAAACTCAACCTCTTCCCTTGTGTATCAAGGAAAGTCTATAGGGATCCCTTATATTAGTCCAAATTATCTCCACACTCAGTTAAATGGGATAAGCTTAGTCTCCCCATCTCTCCTCCCATAAATCTAGTGTGATATCTACAAGGATAATGTCTGGAACTTGTGCCTAGGATAACTAGGCCAATCCACATATGGCCTCCATACAACATCACATACCAACAAACCCTATAAAACATATCTAAACTAATCAATATCTCTATCTCCTCCACTAGCACCTATCAAGGCATCAATGTACCTCCATTACATAAAACAAACTAGAAAGGCTACTTGAGTGAATCCTTACCATGGTACCCCCAATGGTCTCAAAACTTAAATGTGCTCAAATTCCTAGTATTGAAGCATAAAAATGACACTAATCCCATACCTTCTATGTGCCAAAAAGGCCCAAAGCTCCTTATAAATCTATACTAGTAGCACTAAGGCCCATCCAAACACCATCCTCCCTAGTAGCATCTCCATCAATACCCCCAATAGAAGGTATGTAAATTAACCATGGATAGAATATAGTAATGTGAAATAAGTCACTACCATCATCATCATTATCAACAAGCATCGATCCTCTAGGGATCTTTGGTATAATAGCCCAATCTCAAACCCCCCTATATGCCACTTGCCATGAACCTGATCTACTCCATAAATCAGGTCCATATAATAATCTATATCCTTGCTCTCTACATGATATATTATCTCCCTCTGAATGGGTAGTCATGTGATTTAATCACATCCTCTAATAGGATGATCATCTCTTTGGTCAGTAACATGAAAGTGTCCATTGTTGGGTCCCATCTCTTGATGAGTGCAATGATCATGGTATCATCCCATGGTAGTTGTTGATAATGAGTCATGGCCCTTAGTCCAACTATCTCCATGTGCCTCCACTCCTCTATTGTCATCCTATCTCAAATATTGATGAATATCTCTGGGACTCGATCCCTCATATGGATTTGGTCATGGGCCTACATAACAATCATATTAGCATCAACACTTATTTTTTCACATCATAACCAATATCAATCTACACCTACCATTTTCAACCTATCTTACATCTAACACTCAAAAAAACCCTTTGCCTTTATCTATACACATTTTAAACACCTATGTCCTTCTATTGCTATCTACCTTCACCCTAACACATTATTTTTCAATGCCTAACAGGTCTTTCATCTCACTCTACCCACGATCCCTTTTAAACATCTAATCCTATCAAAACTAAACCAATCTCTTCCAACATTTTAAAAACTTCCTAACATCTTACTCACCTTTCACAACCTTTCCACTACCCTTTTAAAAACCTTTACCACTACATTAACACATTTTAATATTTAACATTCAAACTTTAAAAACTATTCTAAGCACCATCACTTGTTCCTTATTTAACAAAAATTACCCATAAAACACTTTGAATGGTTCTTTAAACCATCGATGGTCCCTGAGGATCCTTTTACCCCCAAAATCATGCATGACCACCAGTGGAGAAATTCTACCACCGTTTTTCACCCTAACACCACTAAACTCACCTCAAAGCAAAATTAAACCACCTAATACTATTATATAGTCCATCACCATTACAACACACTCTTCCCCTCTAAATATACCCAACTAATTTATCCAATTTTATTCACACCCAAAAACTAGGGCATCATGACCCAGGGACATTTTCACAAACCCTGCCCCACTACTTTAACCTACTCAATACAACTCTACATCCACAAATTCACCTATACTATCAATTTTAAAATAACCCCTACCTCATTCCATGATCATTGGCATAGTCATAGTCCTCATGTTGTTGCTTAATCATGCCCTCATCCACCCTCCATTTAGTTAGCATGCAATGACCTTGACCACACGTAATCAACTGCTAACTCTTCTCTACCTCATAAAATTTTATGCATAATCACCAAAAGATAAAACACTCCAATCACCAACAAACAAAAGTCAAATGGTAAAAAAGACTTGCCATTTTAATTTTTACACCTTGACTTTTTAGATTTTGCCTAACCATTGATGATTAGGACAAACCATTGACAGTCGATCCTAGGGGCAACCATAAATATTGATGGTTGGGTCCCTTAGTATTTTTCCCACTTTTTTAACAAACAAAACTCACTTCAAATTTAAACTTTTGAAAAGAACTACATTTATCCTAAAGATATTTTTGGATTTCATGTCTATGAAACTATGTAGGCAACATCCACTTGATTAGTGCATATGGAGTAAGCTTGACCATCCCCTACTAATACACACCCAACCTACCAACTATTACACCATTTCCACCATGATGTGGTAATTTTTGACCCAGACCATTCACATATTTTATGATGACTTTGCATGGTTAGTTTGACCACATCAACCAACCTTACCATGTTGAAATTTTGAACTTTTCACCATCTCATGCACGAACCAACCAATTATGTTTTTTCATGGGAGCAATTCCTACCATGGATACTTGAAACCAACATCAACCTTATCTAGATGTCTTTATAGGCCTGACCTAATCAGCTATGACAATGCTATGGACCGGTCACCTTATCACATGTCCCTCTAGAATCGACCTTATTTTTACCAACATTGGTAAATTTAGTCTTTGTGTGATCTTGACTATTGATCTTAGTCACATTTTGTGCTCATACTTGTATCTCAAATTCCCAACCTTTTTTTATTTCACCCACCTCTTGACTACCAATTTACCATTTATCAAACCCTGACCTAATTTCACTTTCAACTCATTAACTCTTAGTTTGAGGGGGAACATCCCTCCCATACTCGAGGTAACCAGACCTTGACCAATAATCTATTTTTTTTCTATTTCTTGTTAGATCAAAACTACACAAAAAAGGAGCAAAATATAGACAATCAAAAATTTCACATGATATCTTTTGATGTCAAACTACCTCTTTGACCCTTACCTAACTTTGCATCTAGTGGATCACCTAGTCAATTAAACTCATTTACTAACTTGACCCCTAACTTAAGACATTTAACTAAACCATTTAAGTTAACTTACTTCAACTCATTTTATTTTGGCCCCCTTGATCATCAATTATCAACCTAACCATTGATGGTTAGCCTGACTATCAATGACCAGGGCCCTAAGATTACTTTAAAGTAATTACTAATTAGGTTCAAGATAAACATTGCACAATTTCATAACTTCCTTGTGTGAAGCAAATCAGCTTTAAAATATCATAAATTGGAAACTTTATTCCCCTATCAAATTAGTAACTTTCTCCATCCTAATTATCAACTTCATCCTACAAAAGGAAAAGAGGAGAAAGTGAAATGGATCCGTAATCCACAAAGAATTTGTGTCCAGGCTATTGTATTTTCTTGTGCAAGTACCCAACATCCCTTTGACAAGTAATCAATAGAATTAGAGACCTAAAGATCTATCTACATCACTTTTGGAGGATAAAGTACCATCACTCTATCCAATGAGTATTGACCTATTTTTATGATATTTAATCATTTTTTGGAACAAGCATTTTATTTCCTTCTTGCATAACATTTAATTTCTTATTATTAGATGTAAGTATCTTTTCATTCCTTTATCAAATTTAATTTTTATCATGGAATGGATTAACATCCATCGTAGTAAGCGTTTGCTTCTTAGATCTATCATATGCTAGGTATTCCACCCTTCATCTTTATCTAAAAAAAAGTTTTGTTTAGTGCTAGTTTTATCTATAGGTTATTCCTTCATAGCCAAAGAGGAGTTCCTACTATCATCTGGATTCACATGTGCACTTTACTAGGTATTCTTCTACACACCCTATTACTAGTTTAATTACTTCCCTCCAAAATTAAGAAATGAGTGAAATTAACTGAAACACTCATGAAGAGTGCACCTAAGATATTTAATCTATTATACACTCATATTTAAAAGACTTCTTATGCCTCCATGATAAAGTCCTACACCAAATTGAAAAATTCCACTTCTATTCTCTCACTAATCATAGGATATGATTTATGATGCACACATGCTACTTAAAAAACTAATATGGGCCTTAGGTATGAAGTAAAGACTTACGAGAAATATCAAAGGGGATTTGTCATAAAAGGGTTAAAATTCATGAAACCCATGTAAGGGACTTTTACATATGCACCCTTAATCAACTTGCAACTCACTATGTAGTCTTTAGTGTGTAGATATACCCAAAAGGTGTAATGCACTAATTCCCATTAGATGTGCATCAGTGACATGATAGTTCAAGGGAGACTCACACAGTGATTAACAAGTGGAAGTGAAGTATAAAGACATAGTTAAAAGTAGTTTATCAGTGTTCAAGGCTTTATCAAGATAATTAAATGTATAAGTGGTTATTATACATCAAAATATGATCACACACCACCCCTCTGACTATCCCAAATATCTACCTCTCTAAAACATACATGTGGATCCATAAGAATCCTATCACCAGGTAGAATTTAAGAAGCAAGGACATGGTACCATAATATAATTATATTTTTTATCTACCACCCTAAGGGTCACATTAATTATAAAAGGCTTTCTCCCTTATAAAATCCTTTTTCTTTATAGTAAGAAGGGTTGAAATTTTTTTAGGCAACCTGACGCTGCCAAAATTTTCTCTCCAAGAGCACTTTTGTTGTTTAAACCTTACACCTTAATGAGAATTGATTTTATCTCTCTCTATTCTTATTACACTCAATGTGTGATTCATGTTTGTTTATCTTTGTCTATGGGTAATGTTTAGCCCTCTCATCCTTTTCCATTCCCAACACCTCTATGTGGAACTTGGAACTTAATTATAAGTCATATTTTATGCACATTTGAGTCTAAATAAGCCTTTTTATGGATAAAATGCATACCTCTCAATGATTTGTTGTGTTCTCATGCCTCTATGTGAAATACTTATGCATTTGGAGTGTCCATGGTGGAGTTTATGTGATATTGTCTTGTTCTTAGACATTTTTAGTGTGTTCATCAAGGCAGTGGAAGTGTTCACTTTGTTCTTGGTGCATCACCACAATTTCCTTTTGTGCAATCTCTTACCTCATCCTTCTCTTTTTATTTTCAAGTTTAGGTTTATATTAATAGTAAATTTACATTTTTGCTCTTTAGGTTTGTGTATTAGTCTTAAACCTAGTGCACTTAGAATAGAAGGAAGTCAACCTACTCAGATATTTATCCCAAAGAGTTAAAGGGTACCACACCTTAGGGGTGTTCTCATCATTGCAATGATAAAATAGATACTATATGCACATAGGTGATCTACAACACTTACAAGAAAAATGCCAAACACTTTTATGCACTATTCAAGGAATTTATGCTCAATTCCCTTAAGTAAAACCTCCCACATCATAGACCATCTATAGGTACACATTTCAAATAACAATAGTTTTTAGTGTTGGAAATATTGTCATTGATGTCAAAGGTATAGAATTATTGGTGACAAAGGCCCCATTGTATTTAATGGTGTTTTTAATATTCATATCTTGGCTAATGTGTGTTAATATTTATTTAATATCAATGAATATATTTTTGTTTGCATAAAGTCAAAATAAGGGCCCATGGAGAAGTCAAAGAGTCGCATGGTAAAGACAAGAAAAATGGGATGCATTTTCCCATGAAGAGTCATCTTGAGGAATTTCAAGAGTCACCAAGTGAAGACAAAATAAGAAGGATGTAATTTGTCATGAAGGGAAACTTTGAGGAATATGAAAGGTCACCAAGATAAAGACAAAAGAGGAAAGAATGCATTTGATTATGAAGAGTCACCATGTGAATTTTCAAATGTAAGGATACAAAGGGTCATGCAAGTTTGGCACCATTTTCCATTAGGATTGAAGGGTCACAAAGGGTGAATGCCAAAGGTCATTTAGAAAACTATAAATAAAGGCTTGAGAAGACATTTGTAATATGAAAGAAGAGAGCATGATTCATAATTTTCATATCTAGCTTAGAAGAGAAAATGAAAGAAAAGAAAGAGATATTTTAATGTGTTATCATTTGTTGAGAAAGCAACATTGAGAGATAGTTGTGTGGTATACACAAAAGGGGTTGGTGCTCCTAAAATTTGGTGCTTATGAATATTATATTTTGAGTTGGTGCTCATTCATATGCTTGAGATTGTTCTCCATGGTTTTTCCCACATTGGGTTTCCACATTAAATTTGGTGTCTCTCTCTATCTTGTGTGGTGTTTATTGTTTCAATTTTCTTACATATCTTGAATGTATGATTAAATGTAATTTGATTAAGTGAAAGTTTATAAGATTTATGATATACTAATTCACCTCCTCCCTCTCAGTATATCCCATTATTAACAATTGGTATCAGATTAGGTTCCTTTTTAAAAAGTTTTATAGCTTGAAGGTAGATTAGGAAAGCATGATGACTAGATTATATGGAGATTTTTATACAACTAAATCACCTTTTTTTGATGGTTCAAATTATACCTTTTGGAGCATAAAGATGAGGACTTACTTGATGGCCCTTGGATTTGAAATTTGGCAAGCAGTGTTGGAGGAATACGAAGAGCCACAGACACTTGTAACTACTCTGACAGAAAAAAAGGCAAGCCAAAATAATGCTAAAGCTTTAAATGCTATTTTATGTGGTTTATGTGAATCAAAATTTGTTAAATTTATTCAATGTAAATCTACTCATGAGACTTGGGTAAAATTTGATAATATTTACAAAGGTGATGAAAAGGTTTAATGGGCTAAGGTTCAGACTTTCAAAAGATAGTTTGAGAGTTTGAAGATGGAAGAGGAAGAAAATATAACAAGTTATCTTTTGTGAGTTAATCAAATAGTAAATCATATTCAAGGTCTTGGAGAAAAGTTAAAGGAGTCAACAATGGTACAAAAAAATTGATATCTCTACCAATGAGATATGATGCAAAAGTTTTGTTAATCGAAGAGATGAAGGATCTTGCCACACTAAAGATGGATGAACTACATGGTGTTCTTATGGAATATGAGATGCAAACTAAATAAGAGAAACCCTAAAAAATATAAGATACTTTCAAGACATCAAATAAATATAAGGCTAAGATTCAAGAATCAATTGATATAGCTAGCAATGATGAAGATGACAATGGATCTCTTTTCATTCATAAACCAAAAAGGGGCACAGGTAAATATCAAGGAAAATTATCATTTAAATGTTTTAAGTATCGTAAGATTGGTCATTTTTTGGATAGATTCCCAGATAAGAATAATTGTGACAATGAAGAAGGAAAGTATACATACAAGAAAAACTTCAAAGGAAAATAAAAGAAGAGATTCAAGAAGAAGAGTTTATATTCTGAAGATCTTAGCTCAATCGAAGATAGTGGAGTTAGTGACTCAGATGAAGAAGATAATCTATTCATGACCATACATGAAGATTCCTCTATAATCAAAAGTACAAGTGATCAAGAATAAGAAAATGATGAAAGTGAGGATGAAGCCAAGGTAAATCTGGAAGGAGAAATCATTTGTGCTTTATAAGAATTAGAAGCTGTTGAGAATAAGAATCGAAGATTGAAGCACCAAATTGAGAAAAATGAAAAGGAATCAATGGAAATAATTGATGATCTACAAGAACACTTAGAAGCTAAAAGAAATGAAAAATATATAACAACACAATTTCAAAAAGTAAGTAAAGAATGTGAAAGGTATGTTATTGAAATTGCCTCTTTAAAAGAAGATATTGAGAAAGCAGTCAATGATAAAGTAGTTAGTGATTTCAAATTTGAGGATAGAACTAACATGTTGAATAAGATATTATAAATCTAAAAGGCAATATCAGATGAGATAGGTATTGGATTTGAAAATAAAAATAGATATGTTGAAGCTCTTACAAAAGACGAAATGAAAAGGGAAGAAGTGAAGAATACAGAGGACATCTCAAACAAAGAAGGTTGGAAGGAACAAATTTACAAAATATAATCAGGATAGAGATACAAAAACATGTTCTATTTTCATGGTTATTATTTTTATTGTAATAGATATGTTCACAAGAAAATAAAATGTCAAAAAAGAGATAGAAATTTTAGAAATAAGGAGAAGGAAACTCATGCAGAGTCTAGCAGAAGCTACAAATATTTTGCTCCTCTATCAGGGTTTGATGAAGAGGCCATAATATGTTACAAGTACAATAATTTTGGACACATAGCTTGGCATTGTAGAATCATGTTTGAGTCAATCAAGAAGGACCAAATTTTCAAGGTTTCATTCATCAAGAAGAAGGTTCAGACATGTTCATAGTAGAAAAAATAACCTAAAGATTCTATGTTAATTCAGATAGCTTTGCATGTAAGAAATGAATAATAACCATGGTTCATTGACAATAGATGTTCGAGGCACATGACAAGAGACAAGAGAAAGTTCATAACTCTAAAGAAGATCAATGGTGTTACAATGAAATTTGAAGATAAAACCACTGCCAGAATAGCTTGAAAAGGTACTTTGAGTTTGGATAATGGTAGAATCAAAACTAAGAATGTATTATATATAAAAGGTTTTAAACATAATATATTGAGTGTAAGTCAAATATGCGAATAGGGATACACATTAAAGTTTTATGTAGAAGGTTGTGAGATTAGAAGAGAAGATTCAAATGAGTTGATTGTAAATGCTTAGAGGATAGGCAACAATTTATATGTGTTATCAGATATCTTCACAAAGGCATGATCAAAAGACACATTCAAGGATCTACTAGAGGAGTTAGGAGTAATCTCTTTTACTTCCTACTATTAAGGATCAGCATCAGTTGAGGGGGAGATAAATGTTAGATCTAGGTAGGCCCTTTTCCATTGATGTCAAAGGGGGAAAATAATATAAATAGGTATAGGTACAGGTGTATAAATAGGTATAGGGAATAGGTACAAGTTGTTATAGTAAGGGGAAGTTACTGTATGTTTTTTAGATGGTAGTATGTATAGGTTTTAGGTTGTGGTATTTTTAGTTTGAGGTTGCCATCAATGACAAAGGGGGAGATTGTTGGAAATATTTTCATTGATGTCAAAGGTCTAACATTATTGGTGATAAAGGCCCCATTGAATTTAATGGTGTTTTTAATATTAATATCTTAGCTAATGTGTGTTAATATTTATTTAATATTAATGAATATATGTTTGGTTTCACAAGGTCAAAATAAGGGCCCATGGAGAAGTCAAAGAGTCATGGGGTAAAAATAAAAGAAAAATGGGACACATTGTCCCATGAACAGTCATCTTAAGGAATTCCAAGAGTCACCAAGTGAAAACAAAAGATGAAGGGCACAATTTCTCATGAACAGACACTTTGAGGAATATGAAAAGTCACCAAGATAAATACAAAAGAGGAAAGGATGCATTTGATTATGAATATTCACCATGTGACTTTTTAAATGCAATGATATGAAAGGTCATGCAAGTTTGGCACCATTTTCCATGAGGATTGAAGGGTCATAAAGGGTGAATGCCAAAGGTCATTTGGAAAGCTATAAATAAAGGCTTGAGAATCCATTTATAATATTCAAGAAGAGATCATGATTTTTAATTATCATATCTATCTTAGAAGAGAAAATGAGAGAAAAGACAGAGATATTGTAATGTGTTATAATTTTTTGAGAAAGCAACATTGAGAGATAGTTGTGTGGTATATACAAAAGGGGTTGGTGCTCCTATGGGTTGGTGCTCACAAATAGTTGTTATGTTAGTGCTCAACAAAGGGGTTAGTGCTCCTGCAAGTTGGTACTTATGAATATTATAGTTTGAATTGGTGCTCATTCATATACTTGAGATTTTTCTCTATGGTTTTTTCCCACATTAGGTTTCCATGTTAAATCTGGTGTCTCTCTCTATCTTGTGTGGTGTTTATTATTTCAT
This sequence comes from Torreya grandis, assembly GCA_037957365.1. Taxonomy (NCBI): domain Eukaryota; kingdom Viridiplantae; phylum Streptophyta; class Pinopsida; order Cupressales; family Taxaceae; genus Torreya; species Torreya grandis. The sequence continues at coordinate 269,711 of JARHVA010009635.1, forward strand.
TTTTATTTCATACCTTGAATGTATGATTAAGTGTAATTTTATTAAGTGAAAGTTTATAAGATTTATGATATATTGATTCACTCCCCCCATCTAAGTATATCCTGTGTTTAACATTTAGAATGCTTAGTGGGACCACTTCAAGTATTTTACTAAGGATTTGGTGTTGCCCTTAGTTAATACTATTAAAAACACATTACAATAATATAACAACTAAAAGCATTTCTAATTTTCAAATATGAACCCCCAATATACATGACAAGATAAACTAGGTCATCCATAAGAGGCATTATTTTTCACTTTATCGAGTTATTTTTACCCCCTTAGAGAAGAAGATTTAGAACATATTCATCCCCTATTAGGAGGAGTGGGCCAAGACAATCATCCCTTAGATCTCAGTATACATTACCATTTAGGAGGATCCCTACACCTATAGGAATATTATTCCCTATCCCATTCATGTCTGTATAGAGGAATAAGTTATTTGTGCCTTTCAACAAAGGTAATCCATTAATTATTGCCTAATATGATGACATTCCAATCACATCCCTTAAATTTTATCCTACTTTATTGGTGATAATATAACTTCCCATGTGGATCATATTTAGGATATTACAAATATCTACCTAGTGTACCATATCACCAAAGATAATATCATAGTTTGGTTGTTTACCTCTTCTTTCAAAGGAAAAAAAAATCAATGGTACTAAGGCTTGAGACCAAATTCCATCAAAAACTAGGACGAGCTTAGGGAGGAACTATGTAATCAATTAAAGGACCAAAATGACCACTTATCCCTGATAGAGTCACGTATAGCTATAAACAAGGCCTCGCATGTGACGATGGTTGATTTCAACTTCAGGTTCTAAAGAGTCTGGGACATGATCCCACCCTTATGTAAGCCATCTCCTAATACTTTATTTTTATATTTTTTGAAGTCTTTTAACATTTATATAGCTTTGATGATTCAATCTATGGGAGGCATAGTACTACCTAATGCCTATGAAGTTGTTGTACACAGAAAATTATTTGATCCTGGTAGGGAAAATTGTGCCTAGACCCTTTATGCCTCTATTTAAAGAACCTTCTCCTAGCCAACCAATTGTGTAGCCTATGTTAGCACTTTTCCCCATTATATTAATCTCACCAAATTTATCTATCTCACCCCTAATAAGTTTCTTGTGGTTAAAATGTCACTACAAATCTTTGAAAATGAGCTTATAGTCCTCAAAAGGTAGCAAACATAGTATTTTATACCTAAAACATTTCACTCAGTAATACTAGTCAAGAAAACCACTCTACCAAGGTAGAATCCAAGTACAAAATCCAATCATAAACATTAATCTTCCTTATGCACAAAATTTTAATTTGGAAGCACATCTAGATCCCTTGTACCCATGCAAAACAATCTAGTGTAGGATCCTAAATGGTATTTCTCATGAAGTCAATCACATAATCAAATTAAATGAATAAATGGAATCATGAACCAAGTACTCATGGTGCAAATTTTATCGTAGCCTCATGAGTAGGCAAGTATCACAACCTTGCATGAAGAAGACTCAAGCACTAGCGTAGCAACAAGATGGGTCTACTCTTATTAATTGGCAAGAGAGTGACTTCAACTATATAAATCATAATGGTGCACTAGATGTAAAAATCACCTCATTTACTTTTAATAAAATATTAAAATGAGATAAATGGAAGAGGTGATACCACCTTCATTGCCTAGGTCATGTGTGCAAGTACATAGGCCAAAGTACCTACATAATATTCAATTTACATAAAACAGATTACAAAAAGAGAGGAATAACCTTAGAAAATGTGCAAGTAAAAGAGGACGTTATCATAAAAAACCATAACCAAATGGATCCCAAATTCCCCTCAACATATTTAAATAGATGAAGAAGATAGGTCTCAATGTAACCATGTGGGATATTCTTGTTATTCCTTCTCAAATAAATTAGCTACAAGATGCTCTAAAAATCTTTTAAGCATACAAGACATCACAACTTATGCATTCTATCTCTACGATATTATGTCATCCCAAAGTAGAGGAATCATAAGTGTGTAGTAGAACCAAGCCACCCCGATTCTATATCTCCTTGACTATCATCTAGAACCTAGTGTACAATTATATGATCAACTTAGGCATGAGTAACTTGGTGATGCCAAAGAAGATTGTATACACATTTAGAATTATGTATTCCCCTATTTAAATGGAATGGTCTAGTTAGATGGAACAATAGTCAAGATCATAGGAATTATCAAATATTTTAATCTTATGTTACATGCATACCCAAGTATTTCAATTTTATAGGATATTTTAGTCATTGACTTGTCTCCCTAATTTACCATCTGCTTCTCTCAAGACTTCATAGTAAATATGGGTGGATATTTATCTTTGGACTAGTTGTATATGTTGCTTAGCACTAGATATGAAACTAAGTTGACCATTAAGGATAAACCCATCTTCAAAATTCATGTTGATCCATACTCTCCCATCTCAGTTGAAATAAATCACACAATGTTCGACCAAGAGGATAATCCAATTCTCCATGAAGCCACAACACCACTTGATGAGGTCTTAGATGATTTATGGGATAAATGGGCATGCAAAAATTAAGAGTGTGACCCATAATATAATGTATAATAGATAGGTCTAGGCACATATTACATCTTTCAAGAGAACTTTGTGTTACTCAAGCTTGTAAAGATGCAGGAGAACCCTGAAGGCACATGGAAATTATACTCTGATAGCTCTTAGAATACAAATGGTATTAAAATTGATTAATTCTAGACTCCCCTCAAAAGGAAAAATATTTCCATGTCTTTAGGTTGTATTTTAGCTACACAAATAATGTTATATATTATGAAGCATTGATCCAAGGTGTTTAGATTGTACAAAAGAAAGGACTCAATGCACTATAAGGATTTGGTGATAGTGAAATGGTCATGAACTAGGTTAAATTGAAGGGAATGTCAAATAATATCTTGATCAAAGATTACAAGAATAGGGTGTGGGATATGATTTAAGGTTTAGATACATTTAATATTAGTTACATACCAAGATCATAGAATGTTGATGTAGATAGACTCACAACTATAGGTGCACAATATGACATCTTGTGTGACATAATGAAAGGGTCTGAGCATCTCATAAGGCCATAATTAGACTAGTAGTCCAAGACAATACAAATAATTAGCAAGTGTTTGAAAATGATGAGTAGATTATCAACTTACTAAAGGATGAGGCTGAGTTTTGGGCTAAGAACCAAGCATAATTGTAAACCTAATATGAAGACCAAGTCATCTAATTAAAGGTAAATAAGTTACTAAAAGGGTTATTTACCCTAGAAAGCATCTTTAATTCTTATGACCAGCTCAAAGTAGAAAGGCAAAGCATGTCATCAAATAAAGAGGTCTTTGTGCAAGTAACCATCTTCAAAGCAAAGATCCTGAAGGCTGACAAGATATGCTCCCCACCATAGATTAATAAATTTATCAAGTTAAACAAGAGATATGATGACATGTTCACATTGAGCTATAAAGATCTTAGAGGATTTGACCCAAGGTTAGCATAACACACCATTGAGATTGACCCTAGTGCATGGCCAGTTCACCAAAAGTAGAGGTTTGTCAACCTAAAGATTAAGCCCTTAATGAGAAAGGAGATCTCAAATATCATCAAAGCTAGCATAATAATTCTAATCAAACACTCTTCATGGGTTTCCAACTTAGTATTAATGTAGAAGAAGAATGGGGAAATTTTTCTATGCATGGACTTTAGAGACTTGAACAAATCCTCCCTCAAAGATAACTATCACCTCCCACCAATGGAGTAGATCCTATAAATAGTTGCAAGCATAGAAATATTCTCATTTCTAGATGGCTACTCAACATACAACCATATTCTTATGAAAGATATCAATAACTATAAGATAACATTCACCACGAAGTGAGGAACCTTCGCATACTAGCAGATGCCCTTTGGTTTAAAAAACATAGGAGCAACCTTCCAAAGAGCCATATATATGGTATTTAAGTAACTCATAAAAAATATCATCTTGGTTTACCTCAATGACATAATTATTTTCTATAAGCATGCAAAAGATCACTTAGTCCATTTGGAGTAAGTCTTTGAAAGGTGCCAAGAGTTCATAATATCTCTAAACCCTAGTAAGTGTATCTTCAGAGTTGATGAAGGCATTCTACTAGGGCACATTGTTTACAAAGAAGGGATAATAATTGATCTAGATCAAGTCAAATGTATTATTTCCATCCCTCTCCGAAGTCATAATAATAACCTCCATATCTTCTTGGGGAAGATAAACTTTTATAGGATATTTATGTGTAACTTCATTATTCTATCCAAACCCATCACTGTGATGGTCAAGAATTATGTTGGGTTTAGTTGGACTCACAAAGGAAAGAACAATTTTGAATCCATCAAGAATTCCATCATAAAATATCCCATCTTGATAAACCCATATTATAGTAAGGATTTTATCCTTTACACATTTGGTGGAGCTGAAGGCATCTCAGCCATTCTTGCACAGTAGAACAATGTTCAATTAGAGAAACTAGTTGTTTTCTTTAGCTAGGTACTTAAATATTATGAGATACACTACAAGATTTTAGAGAATCATTCCCCAAAATTTATAAGGGTGATTAAGAGTTTTTGACACATGTTTTCCAATAACAAGATTCAATTGATAGTCCCACACGTAGGCATCAAAGAGTTCTTACTCAATAAGGACATCAACAAGAAAAGGTTTGGTTGGATAACAAAGGTGATGGAATATGATGTGAACATCCAAGTCACCAATATTGTGCAAGGAAAAGGGCTCTGCAAACAATTTTATAAGAATGTGAAGTTTGAATATAAAGCATTACGTGTGTTACGTGAAAAGTAATTAATATATCAATAAGTTACCATGGACTGGATGTAAAACATAATGACTTTCCTTCAAACTAGCTCATTTTGCATGTCTTGAATAAGGATAAGTTTAGGAACCTTAGGTATATGGAAATCCCTAATGTGCTCATCAATAGTGCATTATTCAAAATAGACATCAATGGAGTCCTTTTGATGTGTATAGAGCATAATCAGGTAAATAAGATTCTTCAAGAATTCCGTGATGGACTCATAGGAGGCCATTATTCACCTAAGACCACCTCTACAAAGATTATGTGAGCCAGATATTATTGGATAACTATGTTAAACTATGCACATTCATATGTGTGAAGTTGAAATAAATGTGCCTTCTTCATAGGCAAATGGAATTTAAAATCCTTACCATTGTGCTTAATATAATTTGATTAGCCCTTTGTGTAGTGGGACCTAGAATTTATAGGCATGATCAATCCACCATAAAATTATGGGCATAAATGGATCGTCACCTCCATGGACTATTTCATGAGATGGATAGAATAATTATATCTCAATGAGTCTAATGAGATGTTCATCCTAGAATTATACAAAGTTATTTTATCATAGCTTGGTGTTCTAGCCACCATTATCTTTGATAATACATTGGCCTTCCTTAAAACTAGAATCAGTGAATGGGATATCAAACATAACGTCCATCTAAATGCCTCATCAAATTATTACCCTCAAGGTAATGGTCTAGATAAGTCCATGAATAATAATTTGATTCATATTATAAAGAGGACCATGAAAAACAATCAACAAGCTTGGTTTACTAAACTCAGGACCACCCTTTGGTCCAATCAAGTCATGCCCAAAAGAGTGTTCAAAAATTCACCCTTCATGTTGGTTTATATAAGAGAAACCAAATTGACCACATCCCTCGAGTTGACTTTATTGAATCTCACCCATGATTTGGAGTTGCTCGAAGCCTATCCCTTCTTAGTAAGGTTAGTAGAACTAATGGATCTTGAAGAGACTAGAGCACAAGATGCACATACTATATAAATTCAATAGGCCCAGGTGAATAATACCTTTGATAAAAGGGTTACTAACATAATTTTATAATAAGTATATTTAGTGTTCAAATGGGATATATATAGAGTGAAATTTGGAAGGCATGCTAAATTCTATATGATATGGAGTGGTTCATATACCATAATCACCTACAAGTAAGATATCACTTTACAACTCACTAAACTTAATGAATAATAACTACCCATCCCAATCAATGGGATCCATATTAAGAATTATCTTTGTTGATTCTTGTATAATATATAAATAAGTAGATTAGATTTTTTTCATTTCCCTAAGTGCCTTGTGCATATTATTTTAAGATAAGCTTTTGTTTCCTCTAAATACTTATGTATAGTATTCTACTTAGCTTAGGTATCCTTTCCCATAAGTTCCTTTGGCATAATTATTTTATTTTTTTATGAGATCTTATTGTATGCTAAATCTATAAGTACATAGCCAATGCATTCAAGGATCAATGACTAGAATCTTGAACAACTCTATTGATCTAGGTGGATCTCTCCATTTGTGAAAAAAATAAAAGTTTCCATATTCTAATAAAAATGATTACATAGCATAGAGCTCATCAAGAGCTTTCTAATGATTTTTACGATTCAAAAAATGGAGTCTGGATGCTCAAGATATGGTCATTTGAATATTTGTCGAAAAAAGTCACTTGTGATATTCGGCACGTGATTCAAAAACGTATCGACATTTGGACCTATTAGAGGTTGACACATGGCACTGTTAAAAATCCAAGTGGGCCAATAGCCATTTGACACATGTCAAAATGGCATTGACATGTTCTAAGGAGGCGACAAGATATTTAAAACCTTATCCTTTTACCAAGTGCTTGCATGTGGGACAAAGCATAAAGTCTGAGCACCTAAAATGGAGGGAAGAAAAATTCAAACCTGGTCAAAGCGCACCCAAGGACACAGACCACCCTTGTCCTCTTCCCTAGGTGCCTAGAATGGAGGAAAGAGGTTTTGAAATTGATACCTGGCACCTAAAAGGCTAAGGTCTTGACCGCTTCAACCACGGTGGCTGAAATGTTATAAAAGGGAGTAACTTTTACTTGTATTGACACGGATTTTTGACTGTGTTTTATTTTTAAGAGGCCGAGAGCTGGATGGAAGCTTGGAGATAGCTACCAAATGGAATTTTCTCCAATATCCATCCTTGTACACAGTAAGTAAGCCTTTCTAATTATGTTTTGTAATTAAAAAGAGAATGTTATTATTATTATTTGGATATACCAATAGATTGAATGAAGGACCAAAGCAATTTCGGAAGGGGATTGAAGACTGAGGAAGGATTCCGTGTGACTGATCTTGAGTTTATTAGCAAAGGTGGAATTCTTGGACAGAGATCAGGCCTGAGGGAAGTTGCATAGTGTTTCAAGATTTTGTAAGCCATTTGTTGCACAAATTTAATAGAAACGGTCCTCACTATTGGGCAGACCCAGAGACGTAGGCAAACAATGCCAAACTCTGTTATCAATTTCATGTGGTAATTTGTCATGATCGCAAGTTTTATTTTCAAGTATTCTGATTTTTAATTAATCAAGAGCTCATGCAATATTTGAAAAATTGACAATTTACGACATTTAATTTTTAAAACAAAATCTGGTTTTATTGGTGAATGGAAGATATCAATCTTTTTGACAATTCTAATCCAATTCAATAATCAAGAATACTTTGCCAAACAATTTGCAAGTTCTTTTGAGTATTTTCAATAATTTGTTTATTTTTGATAAATTCAAAACCTGTATGTTTAAAACTTCACTTTGAGTTTTTCAGTGGTGTTTACGGATCATCTATGCCCAATAGATTACTTCAAAGGCTATTGGCTTCTTATTTAGTAGGCAAGTGGCCTATTGAGGTCACCAAAAGTGTTGAATTTATAAGTCAACCATAGCTTGTGTGTAACTCATGAATTTATTACATAAGGTTCGCACACCTATGAAGTATTGAGTTCCTTAAATAAATCTTGCATATAGATGTTCATTATTTATGCCCATGCTTAAAATCAATCAACATAGATCTGTGAATGTGTTGATTCATGGTTATAATTAATTCCTAATGTGTGCCTCATATAGATATCCTCCATCATACAATATAAAGGTTACATAGGTTCAAAATCACAAAGCTCCCAATCTTTAGATAGTACAGGAAGAAGTGTGCAAGGAATAGTTCCAAATCATGAAGAGTGCACCTAGGATATTCAATCTCTTGTGAAATCCTATTCAAAAGACTCATGCCTCCATGATAAATTTATACACAAAATACTATAATTCTACTTTTGTACTCTCAATAATCATAGGTTATGATCTATGATGTACACATGCTATTTCACAAACTGATATGGGCCTCGGGTATGAAGTTGTGACTTGTGAGAACTATCAAAGGAGATTTGGTGTAAAAGGGTTAAACTTCATGCAACCCCCATAGAGGACTTCTACATCTATGCCCTTTCCCAACTTGTAGCTCAATACATAACCTAACTTCACAATCCTTAGTGCATAGATATACCAAAAATACGTAAGGCATTGATTCCCATTAGATGTGAAGTAATGATGTTGTAGTTCAAGGGAGACCCATGCAGTGATTAACAAGTGGGAAAAAAGTATAAATAGGTAGTTAAAAAGTAGTTGAGTGATGTTTGAGGCCTTTTTAGGATAATTAAAGGTAGAATCATATATTAGACATTAGAATATGATCGCACATCATCCTATGACTATCCTAAAGATCTTCCACTCTTAGACACACATGTGGATCCAGAAGAATCCTACCACCAACTCCGAGATCCAGATCACTAGGTAGAATTTAAGAAGCATGGATACAATGCCACAATAAAATTAAAAGTCTATATCTTCCACCCCATGGGGTGAATTAATTTTAAAAGGTTTGTTCCTTTATAAAAGCCTTGTTATTTATTATAAAAAGGATCAACATTTTTTAAGCAACCTCACGCTACCAAAATTTTCCTCTAAGAGCACTTCTATTGGTTGGACCTTATACCTTAATGAGAATTGAGTTCACCTCCCTCCATTATTCTTATACTCTATGTGTAATTTGTGTTTGTTGATCTTTGTCTATGGTTAATGTTAACCCATCTCATCATCATCTATTCCTCGCACCTTTATGTAAAATGTGGAACTCACTTATATGTCATATTTTGTGTGTATTCAAGTCTACGTAAGCCTTGTCTATGGATAACCTTCATCCCTCTCAATGTTACATTGTGTCCATATGCCTCTATGAAAAACACTTATGTATTTAGAGTGTCCATGGTGGATTTTGTGTGATATTGTCTTGTTCTCAGATATTTATAGTGTGTTCATCAAGGAAGTGAAAGTGTTCACCTTGTTCTTAGTGCATCTCCACATTTTACTTTTGTACAATCTCTTACCTCCTCCCTTTATTTTCCTTGTCAAGTTTAGGTTTAGATTAGTGGTATATTTACCTTTCTGTTCTTTAGTTCTGCACATTGGTCTTAAACCAAGTGCACTTACAATAGAATGAATCTATCCTAATATGGAGGTTTGACCTAAAGAGTGCAAGGGTCCCACACCTTGGGGATGTTCCCATCATTTTGATGAAACAACCAATGTTTCATATGTGTAGGTGAGTGATAACACTTCACACCTAGTGTCAAATACATTTTCCCCCTACATAAGGAATTCTTGTTCTATGCCTCACACTATAGACCATCTATGGGTACATGTTTTGAATAAAAACATTAACTTTTGGGAAGAGCTAGAAAAAACATTCTCTAGTTTGGATAGTGAACCTACATCCTATAAGAAGAGTGATAATATTGTTATATTAGCTAATGAACATTATGAATACATGCAAGAGGAGGATATTTAAGATAACACCATGTTTTATGACCTTGTTGAGTCTCATGAACAAGTTTAAGGAGGTCTTGAAGACATGTGACATTCCTACTTCGACATGTTCAAGGACCTTGAAAAGTTTGGCAAGCTAGCACCTCAAGAAGAATAAGAAGATGTTGATGATAAGTACAAAGTTCCTAAATATCCAAAAAATCCTAATAATCATTTCCAAGAGGTTCAAATCCATGGTATATCAAGGTATGATGAGTATGACAGTCTTCAAGATGGACATGAGTTACATTTTGAAAAGCCAATAGAATTTGAGGCTGATTTTACCTTTATAAATCAAGTTATGCTCATATTAGATCTCTCCAACATTTCCAAAGGTGGATAGCAACATTAAGTATGAATTTAACCACAAGTTGAATATGTCTACATTGGAGACATGTTTATTGATGATCCACTTGAGAGAATGTCAATAATGTTGGCAAGCAAGAAGCATAGTCTATCAAATGCTATAGTCAAAGACCAAATGGTTTTACAATATGTCTCATATTATGGAGAAAGTGATCTAATAAGATTTCCTTTTGACCCTAGAGGAGGATTCATTTTTGGTTATTTATACATAGTATTTGTTTGTTTTTTCTCCCTAAGTCCTTTATATCACATTAGATGTCTTGTTTTTATCTAGTTGTGTGTATTGTCCTTTATTTTTGTGTGTTTGGGAAGGTAAATTAGCTATCTTTTATGGTCTCAAGAGCTTACATTCAAATATCAATGTCTAATCAGGTCTATAGTAGAGTTCAAATGACTCCATTTCCCTATGGAAGGATAAACCTTTTGGTTTAGTGAGCATAGTAGACATGTTATCCCTATGAATCACCAAATTATTGACCTTTTTCTTTCCCCAGACCAAAAATGTCAACACCTATAGTTTAAAACTTCACCCATAAATCTTCTTAACATTGTTGATAGATATATTATCCTTGTGATGTCTTCAAATAGTCTTTTTGAGGTTTTATTAGCATTTTTTAAGGTTTCATTGTATTCAATAAAGGTTATTTGCAAAATCATCATGTGATATTATGTTATTAATCATGGGATGATTAATTATGCCTTCAAGAAGGTGTGATAGAAGTGAGAGAAAATAAATCAAGTGTATCTAGAGGTCTATAGTGGCATATATCATGCTTAGAAAATTTTAAGGTAACTTAGCATATTTTTAAGGTTTTTGTAAAAGTTAAGATTTGTATTTTGCATACCTCAAGGAAAATATTTTGATAATAATGCATATTGTAATTAAAATTTATGAAATGGTCATTATACTAACATATGTTTAAAGTTAAATCACCTTATTCAAGATCTTATCAACAATAATGTTATTGATCTAAGCACTCTAATAGAGAAAACTAAGCCTCAAAAGAATGAAAATGTTGAGTTGAGTATTTTTAGTGAACCCTTTCCAAACCATGAGACCAATAAGGATAATTTAGTATTGTATCATACTTACAATACATATCCACCTCTTGAGTCGCATTATCATCCACTAGATGGAATTATTAGTATAGTTATTAAAACTTCTCCACCACATACTATGATTACTTTTTATGATAGTGAGATAGTGGATGATGATTCTGATTTTCATTCTTTATGTATATGAGATTATATTGATTAACAACCCATTCATAGTGGTCTAATTGATAATGGATTAATTTATAATGCATGCATAATGGCATTACTATATTAATTGAGCTACACACAACATGATATATAAGAAAATTTGAAAAGTGATAAGACATTTAATGGGAAATAACAAACCACTTTGGGACACATTATGTTACCTCTTTCAATGGGCCCTATTATCCTATCTACTCATTTTATATTTCTACCAAAAAATTATGTCTTTGACATAATATTATGATGCCCTTGATTACAAACTTTATATTGTGTCTTCTACAGTACATATATGCCTAAAATACATTAATTGCAATTAATTTGCTACAATATCATGAATCATATGAGTAGCTTCTAAAATCTATGGTACGTCCTCCTTCCCATCCATTTACATAGTTTTCTAGTACATATATGAAATAAAAAACATGTTTATAATTGTTTCACCTAAGTAAATGATATTTATTCACCCAATTCATAAAAAGGTGCAATAGGCTAAAAATAATCAATGTAAAAGCAATTATATCATAAAAAAGGTGTCTAATTCTCAATAAACACAATCATATGCAACACCTTCCAAATTGGTGAGACATATAGATTAACATGTTCAATAAAGAGCATAACATTTAGCACATATTATACTAGTCCTTATCAGATTTCATATTATTTTGCATCTCTTAGAGCTACTCCTACTACACATGATTACACAAGTAGTGATCTAGATAGTTTTCTTACAACACATGATGTATTTTTTTTTAATTCATGCATATCTAGTACATTTTTTTTCATGAAAGACAATCCTTACACCAATTATCATATATTATTATGACTCTCATATTTATGGGATCATTGGTTAGCTTGTTACATTTTCAAATATTATTAAAATTTTAAAAACATTCAAATGAATTTAAAAAGTCAAAAAATTGATTGTACATAGCTTCTTCACTATTGCATCATGTTATTATATTTTATTTCATATGAATTTTTTTTGATAAAATATTTTATTCCCTTAGATATTGATTAATTTTTAGCCTCTTAGCTCTTATTTATTTTCACTCACCAGATCTAAATAGTACAAAAGAATGATTTATTTTTCCATTTATCTCCCTATTTCACAGTCTGCACTAACATAGTTACATTTTTTGGAAAGGACATAATTGATGAGTAATGGATATAACTAATTACCACTATTGTCCTCAGTTGGTTGATCTTGTATCATACAAATTTTCACCCAAAAATAAAAATCTAAGCATGAAAATCCTTGATATTACCAATTTTTTGACATTTCACTTAGTTCTAGTATGAAAAATAATATGTATTCATGCAAAATATTTATTCAATATACATAGTTTGATAAGTGTGCATTTGATTAAATAAGGATGTACAATCAGTCCTCTACATACTTATTTAGTCTCTTACAATATTTTAAAAATTACAACTGACATATGCAGTGGGGGCATATTAATCATACATGGTCATGTCATCATTTCTAGTGCATAATTCACATTGACACATGTTACAAATTATTCATATCTATCTCCTTTATTTTACTTTCAAACCTTATCTTGTCATTAGTTTTTATTTTTTATAGTTTTAATTTTCAAAAAGTACAAAAAAAATAAATTTACTTAAATGAAAAAATGTTCAAAATCAAGCCCTAAGCATGATTATACATTTAATTAACATCATTTACATATGTTATTTATCTTGTCATTAGTAAATATCATAATCTTTTCTATCACACATGAATTTCACAGGTATTTGTGAGTGTTTCGAAAGAGATACATATCTTACATGGACTAAGATGTTGGACTTGCCTCTTCTTAATAGCCTTGATAAACTAAGGGAATATTTTACATAAATTAAAGTATTTATAGGTGGTATCATTCTATGATTCATATATTTTTGAGTCATATACTATTTACAAATGTCTTGTTAACATCTCTATGTTACAACTGTGTACATGGATATGCTATTTTCTAGGATATGATCACATTACATATACATAATTTAAAGTATTTTTTAACTATAGGTTACATTGATGCTATTAATTTTACATATTATAATATACCTTTTATTTTCTATTGTTTATGGCCCATGGACCTTGTGCACAATTAATTAGATCATCTCTATGAGATCATTATTTGGTATGTGTGATAGTTAAACATGTCCATTACTTGCATCCCTTGGCCATTTTATTGTGTGAAATTTGAACATGTCCCTTGGCCTTGTATGTGAAATATTTAATTATATAACATTTGAACATGTCCCATGTATGTGGCCCTTTGCCTTATTTTATGACAATAAACTTGTTATGTTTGTGTGCTTATTAAGATTGTAAAGTTTGATGAGTGTAATGATCCATATCATGCAATAAATAATACTTAAGATAGTAAATCTATATTATATTATGATGAGATTTATTGATACATTTATATAGGCCTTACCTCATATGTTATATAAATAATTGTAATCGTACATATTTCACTATGTTGACATATATTTTATGTATGCTAAAATATTCAATAATTATATATTGCTATACATGACATAGTTAAATTTTATTTTTAGATGAGTGAATTTTACTATCAATTTCCTCACCTCAAAGGGGTGCATTTTAGTGATATTTTCATACATAATATGAGCCTTTTCAAAGCAAAATCATTTTTGATATGGAGTAAAAATTCAAAAGTTTTAGAATAGTTCAAAATTCAATCATTGGTTCAAATTATTTGGGAATATGTACTCATATTTTAAGATCAAATTACAAATTCATATAATTTTTAGTGCATGATATAGGTTCATGCACAAGTTTCAAATACAAATCTGCATACAATTACAAATTCCACATTTATCAATGGGGGCATTTTATATATGCATGCCATGTTTTTAAATACTACTTACTATTTGTGGACATGGTATGAGTATGGAAATTATCCATTCTATTTTGATCATGCATATAGGAACAAAGGAAAAAATTAATAATTGAATCTACAATCCATATTCAATGGTTTATTCAATTAAAGTGCATAATACATAACTTAGAGTTTTTAGTGTCCTCTAGAATTATGTCTGTGAATCCATTAATAATTTTAAACTATTTAATGACTTAGGGTTACAAAAACCAACATAATAAATTGAGGTTTATGCATCCTTCAATGGATTTCATTTTATATACAAGTTTAATTGAATTTTAGGCTTGATCACCCTCAATTCTCCATTGGTTCAGCTAAGGAACTAACTTTTCTGAGTGCTTCAAGAGAAGAAACAATTATCCAATGCTTCAAGGAAGCATCATCTCCAACCAAAGTCACAGGAGAAACATTGATTTCACACATACATTTTTACCATGGAACACCTTGCATTATTAGGAGCTTCTCTCAAATGTAAAGTGTGTTATACACATTTAGGTATTATTTTTCCTTTAGTAATTTCATTTCTAGACTAAATGGGGGTAAATTTAGTCACTCAAGTTTGGTCAAAAATACTTAATTACGTAAATTTTGGCCCCATTTCATTTTAATTGACTTGTGTAATTAATATAGACCTATCTCACAACCTCATTCTATTCTAAGAACCTATATGGACCTATTTATTTTTTAATTTTCTATCTAATGATACAAAAATGTTCTAACCACTCAAAATAGCCATAAACATTTGTATAAATAGATATAGACCCAAAAATCACATCTTCCTTTAAAGATAATTTTTTTAATAGGGGATAATAATGGAAAACATATTTATCCCCTATAGGACATTTATTTCCTTCATTTTCTAACGGTCATTTTAAAAATTTGAACCCTCCCTTAACTTGTGATACGTGTTCTTAGGATTTTTAGCATTAGGTGTTCCCTTTAGATTTGTATAAAGGCACACTTAACTCACCTATTCTACCTATTGTAAATTTCAATATAGAGGCATACTTACACTAATGTACATTGAACAAATCTTCCCTATTCTTCCCAATTCAAATTCTAATCACTTGAAGTAGTCCTCAACCAAGTTTATATCTAGATTTATACAAGCCAAAATAAATCATGATCAAATATTCAAGCCATATCTAAATGAATTCATGTTGTTAAAGGATCATAATTGCACAAATCATTCTAAATTGGAGAACCATGTCAGCTTGAATTCCTTCTTCAGAGTATTAAATATGTAGGTAGTGTTTAGTCATCAAGGTGGTGATTGGTGTTATCTCAACCTATTACACTCCCCCTTTTATATTCATAGGTTTTTAATAATTACAAATCTCTATTAGGGTTTCAACTTTGAATAATTTATTTTTAAGTTTTTTACACACATTAGAAGGTCAAATATCCACACACATACTTAATTTAGACTATCATAAAAAATCATGACCTAGTTTCCTAATTTTTAACAAAGGACAAGATTGACCAATTTTTATCCAAGGATATTAACCAATAGTGGATATAGCATTAACACTCAGTCCATTATCATGGCCTACAATAATTATAGATATGCTTCTCTAGTTTATGATGGTCTAGTGGATCTGCACCACTAGATTTGACTATAGATCATCATTGTTGCTTAGGTAGCTCTAAACTTATGGTAGAATATTCTTCATGAGGGTTAACATGTACATGACAATTATCTCAATCCAATTACACCACTGTGTTACACTGCATAGTTCCTATAGTGTCAGCACTATAACCCATAGTTTGATAGTAACAATAGTTGATGTCACCACATAACCATCAATGATGATGAGTCTTACATGGAAAAGGTTCAAATTCCATAACAAATCTCAAACCTCTCAACATGTAAATTTTATATATACATTTATAACATTAGGTAGATAATATAGTTATCAAAAATTAGACTAGAAGATAACAACAATATATATTTATCAATAATATGCCATGTATAGGATGGATGGTTAAATAAAATACATTTACTAATTTTAGTTATACATTTCTCTCTCTCTCTCTCCTCTCTCTCTCTCTCTCTCTCTCTCCTCTCTCTCTCTCTCCTCTCTCTCTCTCTCTCTCTCTCTCTCTCTCTCTCTCTCTCTCTCTCTCTCTCTCTCCTCTCTCTACTCTCTCTCTCTTCTCTCTCTCTCCTCTCTCTCTCTAATATTCCACACAAACACACACACTTTATCTAGATTCCTTATCTAGAGAGTTGTCCACTAGTTCACCACCTAGGCATTTGATCAATGGTATTAGATCAATACATCTCATTCTTGTATGACATGTCAAAAATGATTGGAGTATTAGATCCTCAACACCATTCCTTGAAATCCATCAAAATACCTTCTGGATCATTTTTAAAAAATGGCCAAACTAATACAAGAGGAGATTCACACAACAATAAAAAATGAAATCTTGGAAGGCACTCATGGAGTGGAATAAAAAAAAAAATTGTCCAATTTTTAGAAGTCTTTGAATGAGTGGTTTCATTTACTTCATCATCAACTAATAATTTTAGTAGTTGTGTACCACTATGTTTCAATTAAATCTATACATTTATATGTTTGAGGGTAAAATTAACACAAATGTAGTAGATGCTTGGTTAGATTAGTTATAATCTTGTTTTTCCATAAATGATTTTATTTTGACAAAGAAATAGTTTAAGATTTCACTTCTTAAAGTCTCTTTCCTTGTCAATAAGTGGTGGAAATCACATTATTTGGATAAATATTGAAATAAACTAGGAAATTTTCTTAGAATCCTTCAAGGGTGAATATTACCTTGAATATGTATATGATGATCATTACATGAAATGGTCACAATCACAATAAGGACTTGACTAGTTAGTATAAGCCTACACTTATGTTTTATATATTCTCTATGCAATATTATGCTCTTTTAAGATAGAGTAACATCATGTCCTCAAGTATCATAGTGGCCTGCAACCATATATTTATTTTATACTAAATTTGGTTAAGTTCAATATAATGAGTGAGGCATATCATTATATTTAAAATATTAAGGATGAGTTCAATGAAATGGGAAAGAATTAAATAACCTTCGCACCAAATTAGACACTTCATATAATTCCAAAGCATCTAAGCTAATTAAATATTGTGATAAACAAAAATTTTGAAACCATTACAATGAAGAGTACCATGTGTAAAACACTTTGATTATGTAAATAGAAATAAAGGATGATGGATTTAAGATCTCAGAGAGGATCATTGACATATATCCCATTTTTATAGTCAACTCCACAAAAAAACCCTGTACCATTATATGCTTAAGTAGAGTGAATATTCAATTCAAAGATTTGGGTGTAATATTAGCCATTAGATTTTATAATCAATGGTGGTAGCATGAAGAACCTCATGTTTACATAAACCATGAAGTGACTGAATGTGACAACCATGCCTCATCTACAACTTTATAAATTGGGT
>JARHVA010009636.1:0-2500 GCA_037957365.1 Torreya grandis
ATTTCAGGTTAGTCACAAAAAAATCAATTAGTTTGGGTACACATAAATATAAGGTGTGTTATATACACCTAGGTATAGATTCCTTTTCTTTAAACTATAAATATCATTACTATATTAAAGGAGGAACAATTGTTGATGATATTTACGGACTATATATCACCTTAGTCTTGTACACTTGGAAAAATTAGACCTCAATTTTTGCTCTTAATTATGGACTTTTCAAACCTTTTCAAGTCTTGTATCTATTCTATCTTATGCCCCTTAGCCTATATATCTTAATCCAACTAGTCTTATGTTGATAACCTAGGACTTCTATCCTTAAATATAATTGCTTACAGTTTACTTGTCTTCCATCTCTGCAAGTTCCAAACCTATAACCCTTTCTTTCTCCCTAGATAATAATGTTTAGGATAAACACTAGCATTGATGTTAGTATCCTAACCTAATACAAGTGTCTAGTGCCCTGAAGTCATCCAATTTGTAAATAAAAATGTATCCTAATAGTTGGACAAAGTGATTTAATTTGAGTTCTTTATCCAAAAGGATTGATATAAATACAATATCAACCCACATTAATTAATTACCTAGTATAGGACCTAAAAAATGACCAAAGAGACCAAGGTAACTTATCAAAAACATTCTATCAAGTTTTCATTGAACAAAGCTTCCTTATTTCCACACTAGTGATAGGTATAACACATCTATAAGTCTAAAATACTTTGTTGTACAATATCATTATTTTCTAAGTTACAAGCTAGGTCATTGTTTTACTTATTTTTCATAATATAATATGATTCATACACAAGCTAACACATAGAGGAGAACTACATCAGTCTAAGGCCCTCTTTAGAGTATTGTCATATAATAGGTAATGTTCATTGATATAGGGGTCTTTTGGGTCACCTATACATTATTTGACCACTAACCCATTATTACCCAAGGTTATAATGAAGATGAAGAACTAGGGTTTTGAAAATTCATGAGGATTGATAATCCATGACCCAAATCTAATGCACTAGACCAAAGTAAAATATAAACCATGGGCATCTAGGTGGTCGCATCCCTTTCTAGTGGGTATTGTATACAATAAAATTGCATCTAACCCAAAAATTAGTGTTGACACAACCATCCTAGTTTGATGTTAGTGTCCATGGCTCCAGAGGTCTCAAATCCAAAATGTGATGACTATTCAAGAATCTCCTTTCAGCCTAATTTCTACTTGTTTCATATCTAACACTGGGTTAGCATTAAAACTAGATAAGTATATTACTTTTTTTAATTTTCATGCATAACTTATTTTTACTTTATATACTTATCCTATATTCAACATAATAAATTTAGTGTATGTTTTTATTTGAGTTTTAACATTAATTATCCTATTGTAGATCTGATAATCACCTTTGTGCATTGTCATTTCTAAATTATTAACCTTATTAACAAAAATTTAGCATTCTTTAGTCTAATTTTAGGGTTAAACATATCACATCATTAACATCCTCCACATTAAAATAAATTTTAGAGATAGAACTAACATTAACATTATATGCATAAGGATCAAATATGTCATCAACATATAAATCCATATCAAATTCCACATTGAAGTCATCATCCCTTATAGATGTTAAGAATGATGTTGATACCCACCTTTTTGAGGATGTTTGTATGTTCAACTAGTAAAAAGGCATGTCTCTTGATTGTGTTAGGATGATATTGAAATAATAGTAACTATGGGACCTTAAGATGATATCTAAATAGAATATTATCAAAATGGATTTGGTCTAATATTGGATGTGTGTCCTACAATGACCATTAATGACCATTTTGTAAAACTTGAGGATGCTTTTTTGAGCATTGAATCTAAGCTTCCTAGTACCCTATACAAGGATCATATTTCTTGCATTTCATTCGTTCACCTCACCAATCTATTCCCTTCACCTTCGTCCATAGTTTATCCCTTCCCTCTTATTGATAATCACTTCATCACACTCCTTTATAGGGATGAACAAAAGCATGCATTATTAAACCATTTAAAAATAAATAAATCACCTGTCAAATCTATCAAGATCCTTAATCAAAGGATAAAGCATTATACTCAAGTCAAATTTGATGAAATAGAAAGTCAGAATGAAAATAATTGAAATACTTGGCTAAATCAAAAAACGTCACCCCTTAGTGAAAACCTCTTCAAGGCATTAGGGGACCATCAAATTAAAATTCATAATTAGAAAAATTAGAAGTCAAATTCCTTTGGTGAAACCTTATTTAAGGCACTAAGGGTATTCAAAGTCATAATCATCAAAATTAAAGGTTAAATTCATCTGGTGAGACCTTCCTTAAGACACTAAGAGGCAGTCAAAATCTAATCAAATCAGCAATCCCAAAGGACTCCAAAATCAATATCAATATGACCGATAATCTTCCAAATACTTAGATCAAATAATAGAAAAGTTTAATAGTCTTAGATCCCTTGAAATTTATTGTCATATTTCACAAATTTAGA